>PVJH01015202.1:0-54366 GCA_004026705.1 Nesogale talazaci
TGTTCCAGTCAGATCCTGACCTCATTTTGGCTGCTAATTTTGAAAGTTTCCATCATTTATTCTCACAGGTGTAGTCAGTTTAATTCTTGTGGACTCCACCTTGCAAAGTCCATGTGTACAGTCACAAGTACACTGTTGTTTTTTTAAGTATTTGCAATGAATAACTCTTGCAAACTTTAATCATGTGATCTCTACATTCATTTCTATTACCAAAGTGACATTTTAAAAGAGCTGTCCTTTATTTCCAACATTCACATTACTGTCAGTGGCTGTTACCTATTCATAGTGATTCCATGTATTACCAATTTCAGAAAGAAAAGTCAGTAGAATCCTTCAATTTTTCATCACTTGCACCAATAATTGGTGTATACATGTGAATAATGATGTGTTAACTGGTCTTCCTCATACACATATGGATATTATGCTGTCATAGACAGCATTATACTTTAAGATAGATCTTCAATTTTTGTTGTTGTTGATGGTTATGATGCAGCATCATTATTCTGGATTTGTCATTCCTGCCATAATAAATAGGGTTGTCTGATTCAAAATGGGCAGTGCAAGTTCATTTGAACTCAGGAATGACTAAGATATACATTTTCATGGGTTCCACTTCACTTTTGACAACTTCAAAATTCCTTGCATTAATATTTTGTATATCTTATGTTCTCATCTTTAAACATTTACAGTTATTTCTTCTCATGAGCAATAAGCAAAGGTAGGTCCCCCAAATTTTACTCCATCCACATCATCATCATCTCTGTTTTCAGGAGGCAGCTGTTTTCTTTGTTTTATTGTCAGTTATTTCCGACCTGAGAGCCTTATATTTTGGCATTAAATATTATAATATTTGCTGCTTTGTACAAGGTTTGCAGTAGTGATCTCTGAGAAGTGGACAGCCTACTCGATCTTTCAACATTTTTGTAGGTTAGTCTTTGAGCTGCAACCCATGATGCCAGCCGTTCAAAGTCACTGCTCCTTCCATGTGAGAAGAACAAAGCTTTCTGCTCCCAGAAATATTTGCAAACCCTAATTCCAGTCACTATGAATCAGAATAGGCTTGATTACAATATTTTTATTTGTAATAGTCGAATTAACCTATGTTTTAATATAATCTGTGTCCTCTTTGTAGAATGTAAGCCCAATGAGGGCAGGAATAGTTATTTGTTCTGTTAAATTTTGTACCCAAAAGACCTGGAGCAGAAAGTGAAGAAGTATTTAATAAATAAGTGCTGCTTAAATTTGAGGGTAACTAGTTACATATCTCGGCTAGTAGCATATGCTTATTTGATTCTTTATCACTTTTCAGATGGAGACAGATAATTAAATTAATATGGTTCTTCTTGCTTTCTATGAACTGGTAGCAAGTATAGTAGGTCTTAGTTTGAAAGGTAGCAGGTATATTCAGTCTCAGTTGTATACACAAATTTAAATAGACAGATTGAACGCCTAGAAAGACTGAGAAAAATTATGAATGGAAATACTAAAAATGACCCTAATTTTCCCTGTTGTCCTGCGATATGGTTATAAGACTTTGATTCTAATTTTGTTTCACCATCAGTCTTACCATCTACCACATGGTGATAATGGTGGCTTGCTTTTTCTGTCTCAAATATATTTTAATGTAACCCTCACAGATCACTGCCATCCAATTTATTCCAACTCAAAGTGACCTCGTAGGACAAGGAAGAAGTGCTTCTGTGGGCATCTGACCCTGCAAGTCTTTATGAGATTAGAACGCCTCATCCCACAGTGACTAGTGGTTTTGAATTTATGACCTTGAGGTCACACCCCGATGCATAACCACTTTGTGATCAGTGCTTCTTACAAGATGCATCACGATAACTTGAAAAGTTAAAAATGCTTCAAATTTGTAATATGAGTACTTTTATAAATAATACTTTGATTGGAATGCTACCATGATGATAGCATTTCCCTATGTAACTCACATTTTTAAAGGCATTATAAGTAATTTTTTTAGATAACATTGTTTGCTTTACATGTATATGAAGCATATTCTGGACTAGAGAGTCAATTGCTCTTGTAAAATATGATTCTTTGGTAACTTATTCATTTGAGTATGAACATAAGTTACTCTTTGGGCAATCAAAATATTATGTTTGGCTATATTGAGGCAGAAAATGTATTTGATTCTAAGTAAGATATCTGATGAAGATTATATGGGAGGCCTGTGGGCAAGGTTTAGTCAGACAATGAACCCTGGCAAGCAATGATTTTTCTCAGGAACCAGCTCATCAAGTGGATGGGCCATAAAATGAGGCCATGAGGGACATGGTGTTCTTGATGACAGTAGTAAATCTGTTTCAAATAAAGTGAACTGCTTGTTTAAACTTTCCTATGTTCTGTCAGACTTTGATGTCAAGAGCAATGCAAGATAGAAATTAGCTTGACTGGAGACTACAGGAGAGTGAGACTCAAAGTAGAGGTTGCTACAATGGAACAGTGTATTTAATAAAACAAAGCTCTCATGAAATATTTGGTATATTGATTTTCAAAACTCTGTTGTTTGAAGAGAGCTGATTCTTATGCTACTTTTACATTGTACTTTAGTATAAAATTTAGGATGAAACACATATATATATTCAGTGCTATGACAGATCTATAATTATTTTCCTGTTGTTAAATTACACCAAGTAAATTATTTAGGATTCTAAGGATGCATTGATTGTACTTATTCTCATGGATATTTCATATTTAATTTTTATGTGAACTCTTTTCTGTTACCTTTTCTCCATTGGAGCTTATTTCAAATGAAGCTGTCTGATACAGAAAGATGTGGTTGCTAGGTAGCCAGAGCCATGATGGTTGATGTTACCAGGGAGGAAACAGAGGTGAGCCCCTGCTTATGAAAGAAAACCATTTTTCATTCTACTTGAAAATGAATCTTCATCATACTGATGACAAGTTCACCAACTCAGTAGGAATAAAACTTCAGAAAGAAATAGGAGGTTTTAATATGTTTTCTAAAAGTGATATAAGCCTAAAGGCATTTCTTCAGAGTAAATCAATAATTAAGACTTGCATTCATCTATATTTTAATATGTAGAAAATATTATTTTGTGAAAATGAGCATGGCACATATCCTTTGGCTTAAAGAACTACTGTCACCCCCTAGATGTGATTTGAGCATTGTAAAGTTGACTATAGCAGATGTGGTTAGGTGGAAGTGTACTATCTTATTATTTGAGCTCCCTTTCAAACCACTTTAAAGTTATTTCAATTTAAAAAGTAAAGGGGAAGTCCATGCAGGTTAGGCCTCTGGTGAATCCCCTCTGAGCACAGACCAGGGTGTGACTAGCCTTGCTGTCGGGCAGAGTGCCTTGGACAATGGATTATTGCAGATGCAGTTAGCTTAAATTTGGCAACTGTTAATTTGGTCTCCTTTTAAGTCCATTTAAAATTTGGTCTCGTTTCTAAAGTTTCTATTTTTGTTGGTTGATGTTTTTATAGATTTTGTTTTGTTTTTGATTTTTTTTTGGGAGGGAGGGCATCACTGCTTTCTGGTGATGGGAGTAGGAGGCCCAGGCTGTGCTCCTGTGGAGCTGCTGTTGGAATTGATCCATCATCCCAGTGGGCCGCAGTCCCGAGCACAACCACTACGCCACCATTTGTTATATTAAAATTACTTTTATTTTTTTTAATAATTTTATTTGGATCTCTTAACCCAATCCATACATCCATCCATTGTGTCAGACACCTTTGTACATATATTCCCATCATCATTTTCAAAATATGTTCTTTCTAAATGAGCCCTTGGTATCAGGGCATTTCCCCCCTCCCCCCTCACTCCCTCATGAACCCTTGATAATTTGTAAATTGTTATTTTTTTCATGTCTCACACTGACTGCTGTCTCCCTTCACCCACTTTTCTGTTGTCCATCCCCTTAGAAGGGGGATTTATGTAAATCACTGTGATTGGTTCCCCCTTTCTACCCCCACCTTTCCCTTCCCCCTCCTGGTATTGCAACTCTCATCATTGGTCGTGAGAGGTTTATCTGTCCTAGATTTTCTGTGCTTTGAGCTCTTTTATGTACCAAGATAAATGCTTTCATGTAGCCAGATTTATAAGGTATAATTGGGGTCATGAGAGTGAGGTTGGGGTGGGTGGGAACATTAAAAAACTAGAAGAAAGCTGCATCAGTGCTATACTGCACTCAGACTGCCTCATATCTTCCTTATGGTCCTTCTATGTGGGGATTGCCAATTTTCTAGAGGTGTGCTTTGGGCCACCACTCCACCCGCCCCCTCATTTACATCAATGTGATTTTTTGTTCTGTGTTTTGATGATTGATACTTGATCCCACTAAAACA
Source organism: Nesogale talazaci (assembly GCA_004026705.1). NCBI lineage: Eukaryota > Metazoa > Chordata > Mammalia > Afrosoricida > Tenrecidae > Nesogale > Nesogale talazaci. The sequence goes on from PVJH01015202.1 coordinate 4,333, forward strand.
TCATGATCACACAGGCTGGTATGCATCTTCCATGTGGATTTTGTTGCATCTCAGCTAGATGGTCACTTGTTTAACTTCAAGTCTTTAAAAACCCAGACACTATATCTTTTGATAGCTCGACACCATCACCTTTCTTCACCACATTTGCTTATGCACCTATTTTTGCTTATGCACCCACTTTGTTTTCAGTGATCATGTTTAGAAAGTGAACATCACAGAAGACAAGGTTATTAGAACAAAGTGTTCTTGCATTGAGGAAGTAATTGAATAGAGGCTCAATGCCTAGCTGGTGACTTAATATTTAACTTTATATGTATGTAGATCTATTTCCATAGATATGATTACATATGTACATGACTGTTTTTAGGCCTCTATAAATGTCCTCTTTCCTCTATTTCCTTTTACTTTTCTCTTGTCCCTATCATGTTTGGCCTTCATTCATGTTTCAGTAAATCATCTTAAATACTCTGTACTTGATCAAGCCCCACTAGGCATCCTACACCCTCCTTGCCATCGATTTTAGATAATTGTTTTTCCCTTGTCCCTGAGATTGTTGGCATCTCCCTTCCTTTCCCATGTCCCCCCAAACCCCTGAGCCTTCAGTCCTCTGAATTGTTTATCCTGCCTATCTTATCTATATAGACATGCAGAGATAATAATAAGCACAAAGAAAAGACAAAGCAAATCAAAACAACAAAAGAAAACAAACAACAACAACAAAACCAACAACAACAAAAAGGAAACCCTATAAATAGCTCCAGGTCTGTTTGTTGGGCTTTGTGAGTGCTTTCCAGTTGAGTCTGATGGGGTGCCATGCCCTGGCCCCAAAGACTATTTTTGGTATTCCTCAGAGACTTCATTGCCTTGCTGCCCTTGCTGCTCTTTTGCAAACTCTTTGTTTTTTGTCCCAGAAAGATGATTTCCTGTATGTGATAGATACATTTATAGAGGCAGTACTGGGATTAATAGTTCCTTGTGGGTATGGCAGGAGAGGTTTGGGGGAAATGATGAGTACAAAAATGAAGAAACTGTTCTAAAACTGATTGTATGTATGATTGTACAACATATCTTGATGTGATTAAATTATTGAATTATTTGTTATGTGGGTGATATGTGAATTAATCTGTTAAAAAAAGAACCTTATATAGAATTGCTTCTGTCTTGGTTAAGTACATGCCAATGAGCAATGATCTGAATCTCTATATTAGGCATTTTTTCTATAGATTTATCAAATATTTTCTTTCTAAAGGACATTGTAGGCTACAAGGTATGGCTTCTGAGGCTAATCCATATTGCTTCAGGTTGGATCCATGTTGTATTCACGTGAGATGTAAATGTAATCATTTAAATGTAATCACTTAATTGGTATGCAGGCTAGTGTTATTTTTGTAAGCACCAGAAAGTTTTTCGTAGATGGAAAGGTTGGGATATTAATGATGTTTCATGTTGCTTAAGTTCTTTCTGCTACAGGATATGTTGTAGTCCGAGAGCAAATGAAGAATGGGCTAAGGTCATATAAGCAATGCCATCAGCACCTTCCTGTAGTTTTACCAGGAACTTTGGGAAACTCATTAATGATAAAATTTAATCAACACTTTTAACAGTCCACTCTTTTTTTGAAGAACAAAGTGTGCTAAAGATTGCTTAAATTTACCTTCAGCGACTTTGGTGCTGCATTGTCTAGAAAGTTTTAAAAGTCCACACAATTTAATGCAATCCAATTGAAAAAAGTTTACTGGGCAAATACTTTGTATATAATTTTGTGGAAGGATGGACAGACTGCCATTGTTTAACCTTCTAAAGAGTGCTATGGTAATTCTAATAAAAGGAAAGCATTCTGCATAGGAAATTTAAATGCGCCTTTGCTATTTGAAATTGGCAAATCACCAATCCTGTGAAGCATGTTTTGCTCCTCAACTTTAGTTATTTTTAATTTCAGATTTTCTAGGACATTTTGGTGTTACACTGAAACCAAGGTGTTTCTGCAACTTCTAAGCTGATGGAGTTTTCAAATATTGCCACCTGTATCAATTTATGAAGCATGAACTGTGATAGATAATATTGTTCAATGCAGTTAAGAAAATGTTGTTAATGACTTGGTCCTCATGGGAAGACGACATGGGTCCAACCTGAAACAATCTGTATTAGCCTGAAAAGCCAAGTTTTGTAGCCTAGAATATCCTTTAGAAAGCAAAAGTAGATTTTTAAAAAGAAAAGAATTGTTTTTAGTGAGCACATTGTGCAACCTGAGTGAGATTTATTGAGACAATTATTGTGTCTGGGTTTTCAAAAGTGCTGGATAATTTTATGATCACCACTAGCCACTCGAAGCCTGGTCAGGCAAGATATAAAAGTTATTTAATTGTTTGGGATCTAGAATGAGAATGTTTTGGTGCTGTGATTTTTAGTCCTCTGCAGTATCTTTTCAGGAGTAAAAAATTAGTTTAGTTTAGTACTCTTTTCTTGAACATTTCTTGTTGTTGTTGGCCACTACAAGGAGCAGGGTTTTTATGTAGTTGGACTTGCTTATATAGATTCCAGCCTCCTTAAAGAGACTTTGCCGAGAAGCAGTGCTTTGAGATTACTACCTTATTGATTATCTACAAATTTAACATTGCTGATCTCTGTCTCACCAAGGGTATGAAGGCGGTGGGTCTAAATGACTCAGAGTTTAGACATTGTGACTCTGTGCATTGGACTTCAACTTTGCAGAAAACTTGAGTTTTAAACACAGACTGAGATAGAAGGCTTATTTGAAAGACAAAACTTATTGCAAAACTGCTGCTTGCTCATAAAACCTGTTAATCAGATAGAAGTGTACTAATTTTACACATAGAAAGAGAGATGAAGTAGTCTTCTGTGCACTGTAATTTTTAATTCATAGACCAACCTTTCAGGAAAGAAACCACAAATAATGCAGTAAATATCTTACCTATCTAAGTTGTTAAAGATGAAAGCAGTTGTATCATCATCTATAAAATTGTACTGTTGGTAAATGAACAAAGTGAAATGTTTTGAAGGATTGAATTGATGCAGTGGGTCAAAATCATAAGGTGCTTGCAATTTACTTATATTGAAGGAGTCTGAGTGTTAAAGATATATATATATATATACATATCTATATCTATATTTATATAATTTCAAAAACTAGAAGTAGGCATTGTCCATGCATAAAGTCCCTAGATAGTGCCAATGGTTATTGAGCCCAGATGATAATTAAAAAATTGAAGTTTTAGTTTACCCAGCTGCATCTCCAAGAATGGCCTGGTGATCAACTTCAGTAAGGTCAGTCATTGAAAGCCCCATGAAACTGAAGAATTTCAAGTATCATATTTATTATTTTATATTGCCCACACGTTAATATGATATTATAGCTGTATTTATTAAATTAAAATGGGTTATAAAATGTTAATAAAAATAACAGACAAGAAAAACCCATGATGCACAGAACTAGTCTGATGCAAATGTGGTCACCATGGTTGAGTTTTGGATGACTTACAAATTTTTTTTCCTGTAATTTCATGTTGTCTACCATTTAGACCATGCTAAAACATATTCAATTCATTCTAAAGATATCTGTGAAGTCCTTACTTTATGTGAGGCATTTCAGATGTGATTGTGGACTAGGTCCCTTCGTGTCCTCCATGCCCATGGGTTTTATAGAGTGAAACTGCTCTATATGGTTCCCAAGACTGTAAATCTTTACAGTAGCAGGTAGTCTCAACATTCTTCTACAGAAAGGGTGGTGGATTTGAACTGCTGGGCTTGTGTTAGCATCCCAATACTTAACCCACTCTACCAAGTGCGCTTCTTAGGAATTCCAACCCTACTCTCAACCCAGTGACATCAATCAGATTCCAACTCATAATGAACTCCGTTAAACTCATACAGGGCTGCCAAGAATACATATTGATGGAATCAGATAGCTTCATCTTTCTTTCAGAGAATAAGCAGTGTGTTTGAATCACCTGCTGTATGGTGAGCAGCTCCGTGATGAACCCAAACCTTGTCAGCTCGCCTTTCCTAATTTATCTAATTTATGAATTAGATACAATTCAATGAACTGGTGGGATTTCCCCCTACATATGAACAGATTAGATTCGGGAGAAAATACTATTAATTACAAACTAGTTACTGAATAAAGCATTACTATTGAATCAATAGGGTCAAAAATAAATAAAACTGTCTAACGATGGCTGACATCAAATAAGTTGACTGTTTCATAAAAATAAAATTGTGGCCCATCATAGCAAAACCCCGAGACCTGTGTGTTTTTAAGTTATCAATCACAAGAAATTTTTAAAAATCATGTGTATTTAAAATTTTTGTTCTTCAGACACACACAAATGACTCTTGCTTGATTTTTCCTACATAAATTGGCAGTGCCTAGCCACCACAGTAGGACAAAATGACAGTGGAAAGGGAAGTTCTCCACCCTAAAGAGAGATCGCTGATAACAACAAGCATGAGATACAAACCTACGTGGACAGCACGATGGATTAGCCATCACCTTAATCACTTGGCCATGTCATCCCCCAAATGAACAACAAATCTGTCCAGAAGAAGTACAGCGGGAGTTTTCCTTAGAAATAAGGTAGGCAAGGCATTTGTGTTTCATGTAACATGCTTGTGCATGTAATTAAGAGAGACAGGTCACTGGAAAAGGGTGCTATGCTTGATCACGTGGAGGGGCAGCAAAAAGACCTTGACTAGATGGACTGGCACAATGGGTGGCATGGAATTTAAGGATTTCGTTTTGTTGTACATAGAATCTATGAGTCAGAATTGACTCAAAGGCATCTGACTAACAAGTGAATTACCATTGCTCATTACCAGAATAAGTAAAGATATATTTCCTTTGTATTGCATTAAATTAAATCTGAGAGGTAAACACGTTTTAATGGTTTGTCTTCAAGCGTGTATTTGTACAAATATTTAAACAGCACACTCATTATTAGTATTTGTACTAATATTTAAACTCGGCTCTCTTATTTAATGTTTTTGTTTTCTCTAGTTTAAGACTGTTGTAAGCTCTAAGTTTATTTTTTCCCTCATTATTCCCCCAGCCTCCACTCCCTTCCCCAGTTCACGCTGAAAGAGTTGTCTTAATGGTGTAGTGGCTTACTCATTGGGCTACAGTTCAGGTCAGCAGTTCCAAAAATGCCAGTTATTTGGTGGGAGGAGAAAAAGGAGATTTTCTAGTCCCATAAAATGCTGCATTCTCAGAAACCCACGGGGCACTGCTCGTCTGTCCAATGGCCTTGCTAGGATTTGGAATTGATTCAATGGCAATGAGCTTGTTTATTTACTCCAGAACTGTAGGTATATTGCTTTCACCTTTGTTCAAATATAAAAAAGTGAAAATCTTACTTCGGATTCATCCATTGAATTATTTATTTGAAAAATTTTGTCAAGCATAGATGAGACAATTCTTTTAGCATTTCTACACAAACACAGTGTACCTAATAACCACAATCTATTTTCCTTAAAAAATGTTTTCTTCGTTTTGGTATGTTCTTTTTCTGGAAGACTTTCACTTGACAGTTTACTGTAAACATATATAAATATATATGAGGGGGCTTTAAGCATTTATGGAAATTTTCTATTATAGTTTAATTTCATTTTACCAAGAACACTTTATAGTACCCTTAAAGATGCATATAAAGCTATGAATTACTTAACATCTGTATAGTTATCTCTGACCATATACATGTCTTCGTTTTTTTCTTTTCAAAGGGAAAGCAACTCTAAGTTTGGTTAATATTGTCCTTGAATGGCTTGAAATATGACAACCCTAGACTCTTGTAGCACTGAACGACAGGTGGGATACAGGCAGGTGAGCAGAGGAAATGGTGCACCTGCTGTCCCCCACATGGGTGTGGGTTTTTGCGGTTTATCCAGGTTATCAGCCAGATGGTGGCAGTGGCAGTGGGGCTGCAGGGCCCCGTCTGTTCCTGGTGCTCAGAGGATGGGGCTGGGTGTGCTGTGCTGCTTCCCACTGCCGTCTCTTTTCCTTGCTGTCATTTTGGTTATCAGTGCTGTCGCGATTCATTCCTCTGGCCTCTGTCAGTGGCTCCAGGGGTAAGAACTGCCTGGAGGAAGGACAGAAGTGGGCTTCCACAAGGTCATGCTTACCATGGTATTTGTAAGAAGTCCTGTTCCATATAATGTCCTATTTCTCACTGTGCATCGTGGACACTAAGCAATACATACCCATCTCATCAAGGGGGCTTCAAAAATTTTACAGAAAAAGTCCATCACTTTTTAAGTCAATTTTCCCATGAAATTTTTGAAGCCCCAAGATATATTTGTTTTATGAGACAATGTAGTGTAAGAAAAAGAGAAGAACTTAGCATTTTTTTCTTGTTGTTTGATTCCCCCCTCTCCTGAAAATCCTTAGTTTTCTTATTCTAAACAGAACCATGTTTATATATGTCTGGTTTGGGTCTTAGGGAAAATGCATTAATATACAAGAACATAAAGTTTGACAGATTTTAGGCAACCAGATCGTGTTACTTCTCTTTATTGTTAGTTGTTGTTGGTTGTTGCCATGAAATCAACTCTCCTACATGACAACCTCATATACAATCACCCAATATGTTGCTCAGTCTAATGTCATTGCATAAAGCTTTCATTGGCTTAATTTTGGGAACAGATGGCCAAGTCTTTGTTTCTCTAGTCTGTCTTAGTCTGGAAGCTCTTCTGAAACTTGTCCTCCAAGGTGACCAATCAAATGTAGCTGAAACCATTGTCTGCAGTCCTTGAAGCTATGTTATAAGAAATTCCATGTTTCTGCCTTGATTTGGGGGATGTTTCCTCTTGGAATTCAGTTGTTCTGCTGTGGACACATGAAGAAGGCATCTGGAAGTGCTCCATGTAACAGTGCCGGATCAATTCCACTGAGCAATCCTTATCATCTGCCAGTTCTCAGAATGAGCTGTCTTGAAGTATACAGTCCAATACAGATGTCAGGGATCTCTAGCCCCATGATTATCTGCCGGCAGCCACGTGATAACCCAATTAGTCAATCTACAGAACCATTTGAGCTGATAAAGAAATTATTTGATAGACTGAACAAATATTCTCAGATGAATATGTGGTAGTGATTACATTAATCCTTGAACTATTAAGCGAATCATGTCATATGTTATTAGACTAACATTAAACATTTTATTTTAAAGCAATCAAATCTCAAAAAGAATATTGATTGCATGAGGTTAAATTTAAGGTTTTTTAAAAAAATATAGCACTTTGGAATTATTCGATTAGTAAGCATTCCTCCATTCATTTAAGAATTGATTATATATAAATGCAACACAATATGCCAGGTACTATAGAGAACACAAAGATAGATCAGAAAATTGTTCCAATTTTAGTATCTTAGAAGATTCTCTCATCTTCTGAACACAGTAACACAGTATTTACACTTGTTGCTAGACTTATATTTGATGCTCTTTTTAGTTTTCTTTCATTTCTTTGGCTTTTTTTACATCATTATTTTCTTTGAGTGCTTGGAAAGTAGAATGAGAAACAGATAACATTTTAAAGGAAATGAGTCACACACATGATTACATGGTAATTACAAAAATTAAAACTCAAAAGCAGTCTTGAATTTTAATGAGAAAAAATTTCAGGGGGTGTGGGAGGGATTAATTGGTGATAGTCTTGTTCTTTGCTTTTTCTTCATTGAGACTAATTTTTAAGAAATAGCATAAATGAGAAAATGAAACATAAAATTTTACCTATCCCAGATACTTAGTTCAGTTGCATTTTCTAGTAACATTACTTTGTTAAGTAGAAAGAAACTGTTTCAAGAATGATGATGGCAACAAATGTGGTTTGCATACAATAGATGTATGTTTTGTTTGTGATAAGAGTTGTATGAGCCCCCAGTAAAATGATTTTAAAAAAACATGAATTTTTAAGGGAGAAAACTGAAGTTATTTCTGATTATGATAAGTAATAACATTTGACCTTGAGTAACTTAAAAAATACTCTAAGCCTACAATTAATTGTCCAAAGTGGTAGTGATGGTTTTGATGGCTGAAGGCTCTTGTATTAGTTATGATCATACATGTAAAATATTTCTAACAATCTTTCACAGACCAGAAGTCCCAATATTTTCTGAAATCCTAGGAGTGGGGGATTATATTTTTAGTTAAATAAAGAGGCTAAGAGTTAGATGCTATTTTATTTAAATTAGAAAGCTAACTGTGATATATTTAGACTATGGAAGTTAGTGAATGAATGCGGCCTATTTACTTTTGAATTAAATAGCAAGGATGTCATTTTTAGCATTAATATATGCATGACCCAAGACCTAAGGTTCTCACTGGCATCATATGTAACACAAAATTGAGCAGCAAATAAAGAAAACTGAAGAAAAGTTATGCACTGGATTATGGGGCTGATGAATAATACTAAATGGTTTATTAAAATGAATACATATGTCTTGGAAGATGTGCAGTTAAAATACTCTTTAGAAGCAAAGATGACAAGATTTCACCTCACAAATTCTAGACATATTACCAGGAAAGCCCAGTTCCTAGAGAAGAATATTGTGTCTGATAAATTAGAAAGTCATTAGATATGAGGAAATCCTAAAATATATTAACACAGTGACTGCGTCAATTGTCTCAAATGGAGCAATAGTTGTGAAAATGATGCAGGAGTGGGCAATAGTTTGTTCCATTGCATATAATTTCTTTATGATTCAGAACCAATTCAGTAGTTCATAAGCAACACTTACTTTTTACAAATGGGTTTAAAATGAATAACAATAATATCAATGAAATATTTTTTTATGGGAAATGTCAAGCAGATGCCTGACTGGAGTGAATATGGGAGCAAACTCACATTGTGCAGTAGTTCCTTTATAGTTCAGCAATGCCAGCTTGAGAGCTAGTGAACTAAGCTATCATTTCTATGTCTATATCACTGTTTCTCTTTAGTTCTGTTTCCCAAGTGTATCAAGCCCTTGGGACCACCGTCTTTTACTAAAAGTCCTAACATTCCTTGCTTCCTGATTAGGATTCTCTCTGATTAGATTCTCTCTGCCTGGATAGCTTTTACCTTTTGGCTTTTTAGAAATAAGTCTTATTGCTCCACCTTGGAAGTAAAATAATATAAGGCATATACATATATTTTAATGTTTAGCATTAGAAACCTTTCATCTGAAAACAAAAGAAAATCACCTTCATTGCTCTAGGAGACAGCCATATTTTATCCCAGATTTTAGAACGTTAGCAAAGGCAATACCAGTAAGTAAACATAGATGTTGCATCATGACCATGCTTAACTAAATCTTTCTTTAACAGTTATTTGACAAGTAGTTCACATATCATATAATTCAAAAGTTCAATCATAGTAAAAAGCATTTTACAATTATCAATACAATCAGTTTTAAACCATTTTCTTCTTTCTTGTACTCAGTTTTATTAGCATTCCATTTCTTTCAATTCTCCTTGAGAGGCCCTCAAGAAATCATTAACTCAGTTACTGTGTCTATAGATTTCCTATACATAAACATATACTAAACAAACAACAGCTAAACTACCAATGATAATAAAGTAAAATGAAGAAAAGCATCAGTTGAAAAGAAAGCAGAGGCTGAGTCCTGGTGGTGCAGTGGTTGTGCACGGGACTGTGGCCCACTGGGCTGCCAGTTCAAATCCAGCAACAGCTCCCCAGGAGCAAGGCTGGGCCTCCTACTCCTACCAGGGCAGTGATGCAAAAAAAAAGAAAAGAAAAGAAAGCAGAACATTAAAAATAAGAACAAAATTGTGATAGATGTTTTTGTTCCCACATGGCTCCCCCAGGAATATGTGGGTGGAGTTTAGCCTGTCAATCAGGTGATGGAAGGGCAACCCGGTAGACTGGGACCTGACTCTACTCATCTGACCTTCAGGGAGACCCAGTACTTCCTGCCAGTCACTTCACTGCCTGCTTCCTTGGCACTTCTTGTTCTATAAACTTATCTATCTATCTATCTATCTATCTATCTATCTATCTATCTATCTATCTATCTATCTATCTAATCTATCATCTATCTATCTTCATCATCATCATCATCATCTATCTATCCATCCATCCATCCATCTATCTGTGTCCTGGGTTTGTTTTTCTACAGAACCCTGCCTAACACAAAAAAGCAATCCTACTTAGAGAAGAAGAGCAATCTCCCCGCCCCTGCCCCCTGCCCCCCCGCCGCCACAAAGACTTCTAAAAATTCTTAAAGCTTTGATACATGGTCATGAAAGTTTTCAGATTTTAAGTATATATTTGATAAATCTCCAGAAGTCCCAGATCCTAGTTACTCCCCATTCGTTGTGCCCCTGAATACATTGTTTGCCATTACTTTCACCTTGGTTCCTAGGCATGCTTTTAATATGTTATGTAGGTAGGCCTTTTTCCTATCTCTGCACCTGAAATAGCGTGGAAAAGAACACTCTCTTCTGTGCTGTCCTTTGTTAAAGGGGAGAGCAGAAAGTTTGCCAAAATTTCCAAATGCCAGTGTTGGTGGTTATACAACTTTTTCAATTTAAAAATGATAACCCAATTATAAGAAGAAAACTTACTATATTTAGGATTAGAATAAAAGAGGCATATAAACAATAGTGACATTCTGATGGTTCACATAGATTCAGAACCTATGCCTAATTACTTTTGAGTTCACCAAGCTGCTTGTCATGGCACTTGTCATAAGAGTTCTCTCTAAGGTGAACAACTGGGCAGCTGTCCCATGTAAAAATCACAAATTTACATCCCTTACACTTTTTAAAACATTTTTATGTACAACCGTGATGTCTAAGTAGCATTCATTTCATTCATAGATATAAAAATTATGTAGATCATTTATAAATGACCAAGGGTTCATGAGGAAGGGGAGAGTGGGGAGGGAGGGGAAAATGAGGAACTGATAGCAAGGGCTCAAGCAGAAAGATAATTCCTTGGGAATAATGAGGGCAGCACATGTACAAATGTGATTGTCACATGGATGGGTGTATGAATTGTGATAAGAGTTGTATGAGCCCCCAATAAGATCATTTAAAAAATTAGATGGAACTGTGCTTGCATTAGTTATTTATTCATTGAATAAAACTTGCTATACTTTTGATGAAATACTATAGTTTCATTCCTTTGCATTTGTTACTTCAGTAAATAAGCATACAACATAAAGAAAAAAGTGCCTGACAGTTAGAGGGTGACATGTTGTCATTGTTTCAGCTTTTTGTTATGCCTCAAGTTCCCACAAGAGATCATGAGTGAAGTCTGCAATTCCTGACAGTGTTCAAAGAGCTGTAAATGTTGTTAGAGCAATTGCTGTACGCTCAGCAGAAGAGGAAAGGAGTTTTTCAAAGATAAATGGAACATATTTGGAAAGGAGAAGTCTCCTGTTTCTAATGTGTTAAGCATAATGACTACTGTGTTACTCACCTACCTCTAAAGGAACAGGGTGCTACTCCTACCAGGAAAAGATCACTAAGGATAAATCCATCTGATGGAACTCAGAGGAAAGCAAAGAATATTGCAAGTAAGGGCACCAATCAAGAGTCAATATGGATATACCTCACTGAGTACTTTTATTTTTTGGATCAGGTATTATTTAATATTTTTCATTAATATTTAAAACTTTATCACAACACAATCTGGGCTTGTGTACTTTTAAAATTGTTTATTTAAATGTTAACTCTGATAATAAACTAGCTTGTAGCATGTTGTTCTATTTATTTATTTTTAATACTTAAAATTATCATCAAGGCAGCAAACTGGTGGTCAAATTATTTGAATGCCATCATTGAGAATAAGTAACATAATTTTTGTCTGATATATTTCTATTTTTGCTTTGCTTTTCTATAAATTATATAGAAAGACGTGTTGTGATTTTTGTCTAATTTTTATTACTCTATACCTCCCCGTCCCCCTGCCCCACCCTCCTACATACTCAGACTCTCAATGGTACCAGCACTGTGATGATCACATTACTGCATTGCACATATTTTAGTTGAATGAAAGAATAAGCTTTTAATAAAATCCACACCGAAGTGATAACAAAATGAAAAATGGAAAGAGGCTAGGTTTCAGGGGAGTTGTACAGAGAAGCTGTCTTACTGGGTTGTTTCTTTCTGCATTTTTATCTAATCGTCAAATAAAGTTCTAGCTTGCTTAAGCTATTATTGTTTGTTACGTGAACAGGAGATTTCAGAAAATATGGTATTAGGAGATTGTCTAAAATGTCTTGGATCTACCTGAGATCATTTGGTTCTGACTGATTAAATCCTGGTGTCTTGGTGGCTATGAGTTGGGCTGTGATTTTCAGAGTTGGCAGTTCAAAACCACCAGACACTGCTCAGGAAAGAGAACATAGATATGGATGCTCTCGCCAAGTGTGGAAACTAAATCAAATGCTGTCTGCCCCTTGGAAGAACCGTGCCTGGAGATTTAAAGGCTTGTCTGAAAATAAGCAGCCATCTAAGTAAGGCATCAACTAAGTCCACATTGACGAAGCTCACTAGACTGTGTGATCCACGAATTACAAATATAAGCAATAACATCCATATCTAAATATTAAGTTTGCAGAAAGCTATGGATGACTGTGGAAATCCCAAATCCAGAGTTTGCACATGGATTAAACCTCCAGTGAATTCCCTGTGAACATAATCTAAGGATGTGAATAGCGTAGCTGTAAAACAGAGACTATTGTAAAGTTGATTATTGGTTCTGTAGTTAGAGTAAAATGTAACGCAAAATCATCTGATCTCCCCTTGGACTCATTTAAAGTTCTTCCAGTTTTTAATATTTCCTGGTTTCTTTTAGAGGTTTTTCTGTTTTATTTTTGCCATTGTTTGTGTTTTCTATTTGTTTCTTGTTTTATTTTGTATGATTTTCTCCATATAAAATCCAGGATCATTAAAGCTGTAGAGACAGTCATTAGATTAACAATTACGGGGGGACATGGCAGGGGAGGCTGCTGGCAAGGTGAGAGCTAACAGCAATGAATATGAGAAAGAAGAAAATGCTCTGATGTCGATCATAGTCGTGATTGCAAAACTCTTCTGGCTCAGATTGAACTCTTAAATTGTATGACAATAGTTTTTTTTGGGGGGGGAGGGGACATCACTGCCCTCTGGTGGTGGGAGTAGGAGGCCCAGGCTTTGCTCCTGTGGAGCCCCTGTTGGAATTGAACCTTCATCCCAGTGGGCCGACGTCCTGCGCACAACCACTACCCCACCGGGGCTCAGGCCACAATAGTTACATATAAAAATGGAGTCATAGTCTGAAAAGCAGGGACAGTTCTACCACGTCCTGCAGAATCACTATGAGTGTGTGTCAACTTAATGGCAGTGAGTTTTTTTCTTTTAAGAGAGATAGTATTAGATAGTAAATAGAATAAACTAATTGTTGACTAACTTTATTTAACAGGGTTTGAAAAATTATGGAATGACAAGATAATAAGTTTTTAACAAAACAATTATTGTCAAACCTAATTGTAGTTCATGCAACAATGAACTTGATGTTTTCTCTCCTCTTTTTTAATTTTTTATTTTTTTCATGTTTTATGATTTTTCTGTATATAGAATAGAGATAGTAACTGGATTACAGTACCCAAAAGTATATGAGTAATTATTTTTGGTCTAAATTTATGCTTATGCTTATAAACTTTATGCTTATAAAATACACTTTCACTGGGAAAAAAGTCAAAGCCATCTCTCTGTAGTTGAAGTTTTGGGTTATATCATTATGATGCTTTATGATTCTCATGTTTGAAACTTTAATCAGTTTGATGAGTTTTGAAGGAAATATAAAGATTTCATAAAGACATCTAGGAACAGAGAAAATTTTCATGAAATTATACTGGACTATTACCTTGTAATATATTTATTTCAGGACTTACAACTGGTTAGCTTTCCAACTCAGAATGTGAAAGCTAGGCTATGAATTCCAGAAAAAGATAACTTGAAAAATGACAGAGGAAGATACTTTTCACTTATGGACATATATATGAAAGTAAATAAAATATTATAAATTTGAGAGTGTTGTACAAATCAACATTCGTCTTTCTAGGTCTAGGTTTGCAAAAACTGTTCAACATTATGAGAGCTAGTATTATTCTTCACATTTAATAAATTAAAGTGGTAGGCAGATTACTCAATAGGCATTTAAAAATGCATTATACTACATTATAGTACTATATTTATGAAAGGACTCAAATATGAATCTTACTTAATGATAAGATATTGAAGACAAGAGTACAAAGTACAAAGGAAGTACAAAGGAAGTAGAGGAAAGAACCAGGAAGCAAAGGACATTTATAGAGACCTAAGTACAAGCATGTACATATAAAAATATATAAATATCTCTTTTTATATATAATGATAGAGGAATAGAACTATGTACTCATATCTATATCTTAAGAATTAAAGTGGCAGATGGACATTGGGTCTCTTTTCAAGTACTGCCTAAACACAAGAACACTTTTTTCTAGCAATCCGGCATTCTTACCAACATAATTGCTGAAGACCAAATGTGTGCATAAGCAAATGTGGTGAAAAAGGCTGATGATGCCCAGCTTTCAAAAGGTACAGCACCTGGGGTCTTAAAGGCTTGAAGATAAACAGTAGCCATCTAGCTCAGAAGCAACAAAGTCCACATGGAAGAAACACACCAGCCTGTGTTATCATGAGGTGTTGCTAGGATCAGGTTATAGGCATCTAAGACCCAGAATAAAATCATATCCAAGTTGAATGGGGTGGCAGTAGCATGGAGTGGACACCCAATGCCCATCTTTACACATTGGACACAGAGGGATCACAGGGAAGAGATGAGTCAGTTAGGGTGCTGTATAGCACTGATAAAACTCATAAATTTCCTCTGTTTCTTTGGTGCTTCCTCCCCCACCCCACTATCATGACCTCAATTCTACCTTACAAATCAGATTAGACCAGTGAATGCACACTGCTACAGATAAGAGCTCACAACACAGGGAATCCTGGGTAGATAAACTCCTCAGGGCCAACAAGGAGAGGAGCGATACCCAGAGGATTGGAGCAGGGTGCACAAAAAGGGAGAATCAATCACAAGGATCAATCTAGAATGCCCTCTCAGGGAAAAGAATAATGGAAAAGTGGATGAGGGGTGACAGAGGACAAAGTAAAATATGGAAAAATAATCTAAGCCTTATCAAGGGTTCATGAAGAAAGGCGGGCAGGGGAGGGAAGGGGAAGAAATGGGGAGCTGATATCGGGTTCAAGTGGGAAGAGTATGCTTTGAAAATGATGATGGCGGCCTATGTGCAAATATGCTCGACATATTGGAGGAATATATGGATTGTCATAAGAGATGTAAGAACCCCCATAAAAGTATTTTAAAAAAGCATACTATAAAAAAAGAGAGATCATGACTGGCATCAGCTGTGTCTTGACTCAAAGAAAAGAATTCCAGATAAAGATTTACTTGTGTTTTTTTTAACTATGCAAGCTCATTTGACTGTGTGAGTCATAACAAATTTATGGCTAACAGTGAGAATACACCTTCTAGGGCACTTAATTTTGCTCATGTGGAAACTGTGTAAGTGGGCCATGCCAAAGTTCTTCAAACAGAACAAGGGAATACTACATGGTTTAAAACAAGAAAAAGTGTGTGTCAAGTGTGTATTCTTTCATCATGCTAATTAAGTTTGTATGCTGAACAGAAAATTACAAGAGCTAGACTATATGCAGAATAACCTAACATCAGAATTGGAGAAAATATATTACAATTTGTGACAAGAAGATGACAAATCTTTGCTTACTAAAAGCAAAGAGTAATTGATGATGAAAATTCAGGACTGGAAACTTCAGTGAAGAACCCAAAAGTCTTTGTAAGTGCACTGATAGACAGTATCATGACAGAGGGAGAGAAGATTGAATTGTCAATGATTTCATTTACTTATATCCTTGATCAATACTCATGGAAACAGCAGCCAAGATATCAAGGCATGTATTTCATTGGACAAATCTGCCTGAGACTGCTCTAGTGTTGAAAATGGTTTTATTTTGAGAGGTAAGGCATGCTTTCCCCCAAACATGGCACCTACAATCACTTCCTATGCATGTGAAAGTTGGACAATTAATCTTTATTCTCTTGAAAGAAGTACAGCCAGAATGCTTCTTAGAAGAGAAGATGTCTCACATATTTTGGACATGTTCTCCGGAGATACCAGTCCCTGGAAAAGGCCATCATTCTTGGCAAAGTAAAAAGTTGAGCAGTAGTATTCGACATAGTAGCTACAACCTTGGGTGAGAATATAAGAATTGTGAGGAGGTACCGGATGAGACAGTGTTTACTTGTGTTATGAGTGGCATCTCTGTGAGTTGGAACTTACTTGAAGGCAACCAAGAACAACAGCCATAAGCCTTACACAAATGCTGTATTCTGTAGTTGACCTGTTGCCATTGGAATTCTTTCCATGTTTTCAGAGGTTGGTGGAAGCAGATGTTTGTTATTTGAATTGGAGTGATGACTCATCTTTTGCGTAACACCATTAGTGTTCTAGAAAAATCAAAGTTTTCACTTAAGAGAAAAAGCAAACTTAAATAGGTAAATCATAATGTCCAGTGAAGTGGTCGAGACCTTTTCAATTTGCAATGAGAAGGAAATTTTTAAAAGAACTGAGATATTCTCAGAGGTAAATTGCTTTAGGCTGTATAATATTATAGGAAGGCAAAACAGCTCATCTTTTATGTTGGAGAAAACAAAGCAATAAAACATATGCACCAATTTTCCACTAGTTGCTACGGATATATTAAAATTCACGTTGCTTCCACTTTTGAATCTTAAATTGATTTTCCATTTTGTGACATAATCAAAAGCTCTGCCTGTGTGCTATGGGTCTAACTGTGCTGGAAGACAGACTAGTATGTAGGATGCATGTTTAGGGCATAGTGGTAAAGCTGTTGACCCAGGAAGGCCTACAATTCTAACCTTTTGTTGGAATTTTAGAATTATGGAAATTCTAGTCAGAGGTAAAGCAGAAAAGAACTTTTATTTTAAAATTATTAGAGGAAGACTCAGAGAATAGAGGATTTGCAAAATGGAGGAAATAGAAAGTTTAACAAATAGAAATAGATATGTAATTTTATTGAAAGTGGGCTTTCAGGGAGGCATGTGTAAAAAGAAAGAAAGAAAGAAAGAAAGAAAGAAAGAAAGAAAGAAAAGAAGCTAAGAGAAAGAAGCCAAGGATAAGGAAAGTCAAGAAGCTTAGGTCTTCACTTATTCCTGGGACTTAGACTGCTAGAGCTCTTGTCCTTCCTTTTCTCAAAGGGAAGCCTTCTCCATATCAGCACTCAGCAGAGCAAGGGGCTTAGTATGGACAGAAAACTTGAAGAGTGGTGTGATCAAATATAAGAATAGTTAATGGGTAATGGCTATTGATAGCAAACATCATTTCATATGTTAACTGGCCAGCTGAATGTTTTCTTTGGTGATGTTTATGCTTATGTCCTCTTATTTTTTTTATTTGATTTATTCATATCTTTTCTTGTTGGGATATTAAAATTAACTATTAATTTTAGAGATTAGTCATTATCTGTTGCACTATTGTCAACATCTGCTTCACCTCCACCCTCTAAATCTGTGAGTTCTCTTAATTCTTTTTTTTAATTGTTTTATTGGGACATAATCCATATATCATACATTCAATAATTCAATCATATCCAGAAGAGTTGTACAATCATTAGGACAGTCAATTTTAGAATTAGATTTTCTTCTTTCCTGACTAGTTTTATAGCCTCTTAATTTTCTAGTGTGTCTCCTCCTGTTTCTTGTTTTGTTTGATAGTGTATTTATGTCATCTAGTTTTAAGTTAATCCTTAAGTTTATCCTTATTTAAGTTAATCCCTTAAGTTTATCCTTATTTTTTCATTGATGGTCTTTAGAATTCGTTGATCCAATTTGAGTTCATTTTTATACATGTGTGAGACTTGGATCCTGTTTCACGCTTCTGCAAATGAATATTCAGTTTTACCAGAGCTATCTTCAATGACACTCCCTCCCTAGCACTCCCCAATCAGAGTTTTCAAAGATCAGCTGGCCATTAATTGATGGATTTACTTTATTTCTGGGTATTCTATTCTGTTCCATTGTTTGAGATGTCTGTTGTACTAGTACCAGGTTATTTTGGTTATTTGGTAGGTTTTCATATAGGGAAATGTGAACCTTCCTGTTTTGATTTTTGTTCAAAACCTGTACCGGTACCAGGTTATTTTTTTTAGGGCCGCTTTGTTTATCCAGGGATTTTGTTATTTCCATTTAAAGCTCCTAATCATGTTTAGAGTACACTTGGTATTTTTTCTCTACAAGTTCTCTTGTATTAATGGGCCTAGAGAGTGTGTTATTTACCTAATCATTTAATAATGTCTTTATTGTCTGCTCTGTACCAGACACTGTTTGAGAGTTAGAATGATGAAAAAGATATTAGTGGGACTCTGTCCTCTGTGGAGTTATTAATCTAGTAGATCTGTTCAAAATTTTCTATAGTTATTCTTAATGGAACATAAAGTTAATAAATACTCTTAAAAAAGAGCAATACATATTTGAGGATAGATCAAAATGATATCTTCTAATTCTATCTTTTGTAATAATTACTAATATTTTGACATATTTTTGAAACTGTATGTTAATCAGGTGATGATCTATGGATCAATGCATATATACCTATGTTTATTTTTCTACTTTTCTATCATCTATCCAACTATTCATTTCTTACAATACATACACACATGAAACCATAAATAAATAAAAGGGAATGAAAAATAAAAATTATTCCATGCCTATTAAATCAATACAATTTTTAAAAATTATGTATTATTGCTTGCCACACTCTAAGTGGTAAAATGTTAAATTATACACATTTTTGTGTATCAAAAGATACCTTGAGCAAAAACCAAGATTCACACTTAGTTCTAATGAAGTCATTTTGTCTAAAATCAGAATACAAGTCTCCATTTGACTCAAAGTCTCACCTCTCTAGGCTACTTCTAACCTACTATGACTCAAGAACCTAGAGTGAGGACGAAGCATTCTTCTATCTATCTGCCTTTGCTCCTCCTCTTCAGGATTTGAGTGGAGGAGTTAGAGGCAAAGCGTTAGATGTCTGCACCATTTTAATATTCTACTGCTATTTGCCATGCACTCATTTTGGTTGGTGTTCAAATATTTATAGAGTGGATTAATTTCTAGTTCTTCAAAGCCAGCTCACACTTTTATCTCTCACACACACACAAACACTTATACTTTGGTCTAAAACAAATGTGCCATAGAGAGAACTTGTTAGCATTTGTGACTATCATGTGCTTATGTTAATTTCATGATTGAGCTGTAGGGGTGGAGTCTAGCCTGTTAATCTGGAGATAGCCAGTGAGTAGCCAATGAGGCCTCGGCCTCCGTGTGGGCATGACTTTCTCGTGAGACTTCTAGAAAATCTCGTGATATTTCCCTCGTGAAGATGAGAAGCTATCTCCCCAGTTGTTGGGAGTTAGTCTTAGAGACATGAACTGTGGACAAGACAAGATGGCAGCGTCTGAGGAGTTGGAGGAGCCAGAGGAGAAGCCACACGGCTTTACCCTGATGGAACTAGACCTCTGAAGCTGGAGAAGCCATGTGGAGGTCCCTGCCAGCGCTGAGTTGCTTCTACCACCACTGGATGCTGTTGATGTACCCTGAGCCCTGGAAGCGAGGAGCCAAGGGGAGACCCCTGCCAGCACCGGGACTCTGCACCCAATGACCTGTGACTTCATGAGTTGGAAAGAGACTTTATAGATTGATATTGGGCATATGGGCTAATATCGGACTTAGGTCTTTGAACTGGACTGGGCTGGGTTGCTTTCTCAGTGTCCCATTCCTCTTGTACATAAACCATACCCTTATATCCATATGTGTGCCTATGATTTTTTTCCTCTAGTTTACCCAGACTAGCACAGCATTTATTTAGAAAAAAATTCATGTTAAAAATTAATTTGGGCATAAAAAACTGTAGTAGTATATTTCTTGGCTTATCCTTGTACAATCTTCCCTAATTCAGACTATATACTTTCTGGCAGACTGGAATATCATACAAAGGGCCCCCCCACAAGATACTGGAATTTTTTTCCAAAGCTGTGTATTAAAACTTTTTTTCTCGCATCACTGTCCTGATGAGAATAGGAAGCCCAGCCTTGCTCCTGGAGATCTGCTGCTGGATTTGAATCGCCAACCCTGTGGGCCACACTCCCGCACACAACCACTGCACCATCAGGGCTCAGCTCATGCGTATTTAATATTTTTTTACTGTATTAACTTTATTAACTTCCAAGTACTCTCCATTACACTTAATATGTTTGTCAAATCTGTGATTCCATTCTTGAAAACATTTTTTTCAAACTCTTCTGTTTAGATAGCTGACAACACCTCCCTTGTTTTGTCCTTAACCTCTTCCGTGTCATCAAATCACTTGTTCTTTCACGTGCCTCTTCATTTGTGGAAGCAAACAGAGCAAGGTCAGGTAAGTAAGGTGTTGGGGGCAAGAAAGGCATGCTACTTTTTTGCCCAAAACTAGCCCACTGAGAGGGCTGTGTGAGCAGGTGCATTTTCATGGTTGCAAAACCTGTCCTGTCTGCCACAAATCAGGCCTTTTTGTCACACAGTGTTATACAATCTTTTCAGAACCTCTAAATCAAAAACTTGATTAACAGTCTGACCTCGTGGAATGAACTCCAAAAGCACTATGAGTGAGCATTTTCTTCTGTTTGGGAAATTGATAGATGTCCAGAATGAGGTGTGTCATCAATCGATATTTCACCTTTTTTGAAATGAGTAGAACATCCATACACTTGAGTGTTTCCCATAGCGCTGCCCTTATAACCTGTGTTCAACATCGCAACAGTTTCTGTGGCATTTTTCCTAAGTAGGAAACAAAATTTCACAGCTGTATGTTATTCTCATAACTTGGCCATCACACAAATTGAGGTTAAAGTGAAATTGCTTTTACAAAGAAATTTACTGCAACCAGAGAGCCTCTTGCTAGGTGACACCACTGGGTACCACTGAGAGAGAGTTGTTCAGTGCTTGGCTAGCATGAAAAAATGTGTTCTCTGAAAGCTCTGCCAGTGGAGCTTTTTCTGGTGGGTTGTGTGTGTGTGTGTGTGTGGTGTGTGAGTATCCCCTGGCATGACATTTTACAATGTCCTTTCTCTTTGCCTCCCAAAGCCTTTATTACCAACCCCCCATCTGTGTACTAATGCTTATCTTGGGTAATGACATACCCATAGAACCATTTCGCTTGCAAGAATCTGTGATTGCTTGCTTCATTATATGGCTGAAATGTAAACTGCTTCTCACAATTGTCCTTTGACTTCACTAACTCATGTGCCAACAATCTGCTTTCAGATTTCTCTGATCGAGAAGCAGTTTCCAGTCTCCTCAAATTCCAGAATATACCAATCAAGTTATCTCAAGAACTCTCAATTTCAGGCCCAGGGCCATTGGAAACATCCTTCCACAGGGCTGTTTCCATGAGTGAAGCCAGTCTCCCTGTTTGTGAATGTTTCAGGTTTTCCTTTTGGAGAACTTGAATGAGGACTCAGAACATGTATTAAATTGAGTTCTCTAAAGAAGCAAACACAGCAATTCTTAAATGTGTATGTACACAAAAGTAAATTCATATCAAGAAATGGCTCACACAGTTATAGAAGAGACTAAGTCTAGTCTGGTTCAGGTCTTTGGTCCAGGCAGTAAGGTAGAAGCTTCTCTTTACTAGTGTAGCTTTGGAAACTTACAAAGCAGGGAGATCCTATGTTGGTGAATGAAGTCAAATGAATCCAAGGTTAGCAGTCTGATGATGGCTTTGGGAATTGGCCGACACTATGGCAGGAGGTCAACTCACCAGATGCAGGGTCCAGATCCAGAAGAAATGAAAAGCTTTCCTTTAAGGAGCAGACCACACCCTCTAAGATTGTGACCTAATTAAAGGAACTGCACTCCACCATAACTGCTGGCTGCACACAGAATTAATTACTTTTTGTTAGATCCCATCATTAAGTTGATTACATTGTGTTAGACGACATTATACGGAACTAGTGCCAAATCACTGAGAATCCTGCCTACCCAAGTTGCATAAAACCTATCACAGAAGGTGAGAAAATATCGTTGAGTTCACCTTCCCTAAGTATACTCTGGATTTTGAGCTTTTAGGTTTCGCTTAAATAGGTTCAAGGGAGGTGAGGGGGATAGATATTTGTTGGACTATTTCTCTCTTTACTAAAATTTTCATGGATAGATCTAACATCTTTTTAGAATGTAGCTTATTTATAATCTATTGTTTCAGTTTTAGGGCCTCAGTCCAAATGCTGAGGCAACAGAAAGAGTTTTATTCACATTTCTGACACACACTCATGCAAACACATACCATGTTGCTTTTATATTACTTATGTTGTGCTTATTAACCACTTTTAACATATAATCATATTATGACTTATCATTCATGGAATTATTTTTCTTTGTTAATGTAATATTAATAAATATATTATTTCATCAGATGAAAGTGTTATGATTTATCTGTTTAACTTTTTAATTCATTTATTATAATACTAACACATACTAAATGGTGAAATTTGAAAAATACCAAACAAATACCAAGAAAACAATAGCAATCATCTGTATTCATTGGCATAACTACCCACTGCATGATTGTGTTTTTCTGTCATGAAAATAGGTAGCATTAAGTACAAAAATGGCTTTTAAAAGTTCATAGAACAATGTCATTGCCTTAATTTGAAAATTTCATTTTCCCATGAACTTTATGAAGTTCCGTCATATGAATATTTGCATATACGCAAGTTTAATCTCAATACATTTATTTATCATAATCAATCATTTTGAAATTGAGTTCTCGTTTATGCTTTTGTATTCAATTCTGTCATAGTTAAATTAATTATATTTGCACCTTTATAATTGGATAAATATTTCAAAACCTAATTATTACTATAAGTAATATACATTAGGTATAGGAGGGAAAGCAATGATGGATATTAACTCCTCGATGTCTATCTCATTTAGATTTCCTCACTTTTTGAATAAAAGGTGGTCATAATAATATGAAAATTCTGTCTCACTGGCTTTGAAATGTCAATCCTTGTAAATTTTCCTGTAGGCAGCCTCTCCAGTTTTGATAGGCAGTCTTCAGAGTTGATTGCTCATCACTTCACTCTTGCTGCTGGCTCCTCTCTTGATAGGGACTGTCTGGAATCCACAAGGGGATGGAATGCCCTGCCAGACCGCTTGGCTCCTGAGGACCTGGAGGACACATCTGTTGCCATTCCAAATACGCAGATCACTATTTTTCTCTAAATGTGGGGCATAGTGTTAAGTCCAACTTCTTTTATTTTTCTTCTATCCTTCCAACTCTCCCATTGATCTGGTATTTCCTGAAATATAGATTATGCAGTGTCATTCTTCTTACATAGTCAGTGGCTTATTTCTGTATATGTATGCAACCCAATTGCAGACACAAAATATATCCTTACCAGGAGTGTCTTCACCTTATTGTAATTCATAAAAGTTATTAAGCGGGGTTTTGAGCCAGGCAGAACATTTAGAATTATGGAATCTGTGATATTTCATATCATCTTTTTCTTGAGTAAGGGCTGGGTGTTGTGACTTGCTTCTAGGAATGGCAAGTTACCACTTATCATATCAGTGCCACTTATTATACCAGATTTCGTAAGACTGGTTTCCACATTCATTCTTTCCCTCTCTTTTTCTCTGGCATAAAGTTATGAATGCCCCTATGGAGAGATCCACATGATGAGGAAATATATCCTCCTGAAACTCTTCTGAACTTGGATGACAATCCTCAGTCCCTGTTAAGTTTAAAGAGACTATAGCTATAGTCAATTGCTTGACTATAATTTGAAAAGAGAATGTGAACCCAAACTACAAGTTAAGCTACTCCTAGATTCCTGATTCAAAGACACTGAAAAAATAATTATTTGTTCTTTTGAGATAATAATTTCTAGGGTAATTTCTTGTGCAGTATTAGCAAACTAACATAAGATTGAGTGGTGACACATAGGTTTTGTATGTAGATATGAATATTGTGGCAGTAATGTACTCATGTGTCAATTTCATGATTGAGAGTGTGAGGGTGGAGTCTGGCCTATCAGTCTGGGGATGGCCGGGGCCCTCTGTGTGGGCATGGCTTTCTCCTGAGAATTCTGGGGAATCTTGTGGTGTTTCCCAATTGGAGTAGAGAGACTTGTCTCAGTCTCTGAGAGTCAGTCTACCGACAAGACAAGATGGTGGCATGCTGATCGATTCCGATTCCTGGAGAATGGAGGAGCCAGAGGAGATGCCACATGGGCTTGTCCTGATGGAACCAAACCTTCAGGGCTGAAGAAGCTGCAGAGAAACCCTTATCAATGCTGAGATGCTTCTACCTCCAAAGAATATGGCTGATGGATCCTGAGCCCAGGAAATGAGGAGTCATGGGGAGACTCCTGTCAGCCTTCGGATGCTTCTACTGCACATGTTCATGAGTTGGAAGGAAACTTTATAGACTTGTATCGAACATGTGGGCTAATATTGGACTTATGACCTTGGACTGGACTGGATTGAGATGCTTTCTCAATGTTTCATTCCTCTTGTATATAAACCTTTCCCTTATATACATATACATATTTATGAATTTGTTTCTCTAGTTTACCTGGACTAGCAGAAATATAAACACAGAAATAGATATGAGGTATAAAGTAGAAAATACAAATAAGTGTTCCAACATTTAATTTGTGACATACTTTATCACGAAATAGCATATATCATGACCAATTTTATTTCAATTAATTTCAATCTATAACATCAAGAGGAAATATCTCAGTATAAATATACTATTATTCATATTATTTAATTCATGCTTTGTATATTCCATTTTTTTGTAATCATTGCCTATAATCATGAGCATCAATAACTATGTAGTCAGAATTCCTTATTATAACCAACAGAATTATTTCTTACTGATAAAGATAAAAGATTTCATGAAAGGATATTAGATATAAAATACTTCAAAGCAGAAAAAAATTGAAAATACTTGGAAATGAAAATGAGTGAAAAACACCATAAAACTAGGGACTTGACAAAGCTTATAGAAAAGTGAAATTAAAAGATATGTATTTTTTCCCACAAATTTTTGGAAGCTGCTTGTTTATAGCTATCTGGCTTTAACTAGTAATAGAATCTCTCTGATGAGTAAAATGAAGTCATTCTAGAAGTGAACCCACAGCTCCAATACTCATTGGTTCTATTAACAAGCCTGCTACAATTGCCTTAGGAATTATTGCAACATTTTTATGTCACCTACCACTATAACCATGAGGTTTCTTTTGGCCTTTGGCTTTGATACTATCTCCTGATTTACAGTAATCTAGGGGGTGACTGGGAAACCTTCTGTAATATATTCAGATCTTGCAAAGGAAAAGAGAAAATAATAATGTGTAATTTTAGTTTCTATGCTGGGAGATAGGTTCTGTCTTTCACTGAGAAAGACTTAGATAATGATCCTTGAAACTGCACCGAATCAGGACTGAAATTAACCATGTTGATGGGGTTAAGACATCCATGTAGATTATTTTTCCAAATATTAAAAATATGTTATACCCTTTCTTTTTTGTAAATTTGTAATTAACCTTCAGTCATCCAAAGTACATTCACCTTTACCTAAGAGAGAGTCTATACAAAGTCTCATTTGTAATTAATGTGACAAGGTTTGTTGTTTCTTTTCCCCTACTTCATTTGAAAACTTTTATTGTCCAATAAAACACATGGAGAAATTATTTAGTACCATCATAACCAATAAAAATAGTGGGGAGAAAGATCATGAAATAAGAGGGGGAAAATCTGAATTAAAAAACACTGGGATTGAAGAAAATAGAAGAAAATATTGCAGTCTTCTTTCCATGACTGGTTCTGAGGATGTAAACAGTAATTAATTTCCTCCTTCTCTGTTTATTTCATGTGTCTTTGGTTTTTTCATCAGTACCTTAATTTTTCAAGATAATTTATCTGACGAACTATCCAGATTCATTCCTGAAAAACTTAATCCTTGATTGTCTCTACTATGAACATCTTGTGGTCTCCTAATTAATTTTACCAATGAATAAGTTAGTACCACAGAGCACTTTTGAACTTAGGGACATATATTTAGTTCTTTATATATTATGTTATTCCATTATGTATACATGTATTTTATTAAAATACCATTTTATTGGGGCCTCCTACAACTCCTATAACAATCCATACATCAATTGTATCCAGCATATTTGTACATATGATGTCATCATTATTTTCTAGACATTTACTTTTTATTGGGCCCTTGATATCAGTGACTCTTTTTCACCTCCCTACTCCATCCCATGACCCTTGATAAATTATAAACTCTTGCTATTTTCATATTTTACACTGTCTCCCTTCCCCCATGGTTTCTGTTTTTTGTCCCCCTGAATAGGGTTGTGGTGTGTGAGAAAATGATTTCAATGATAAGCTTCTCCTTCCTCCCCTCCTCTCCTCACCTTACTCCTGTTTACTTTATACTTATTTCTGGTATTCTTACTCCCATTCCTGTACCTGGATTCTCTGTGCAGTGAGCTCTTATCTCTTACCTGTCTCTGTGTACATGCTCCAGTCTAGCCTTAAGTGAAATGCAGTACCAGGGTCTTGATAGTGGGCGGTGAGGAAGTCTCAAGGAACCGGAGGAATATTGTTTGTTTCATCAGTACTTTACTGTACCCTGATTGACTCATTCTTTCTCTGTGAGGGCATGTTCCATTGTTGAAAAATGGGCTTTGGGTCACTAATCAGATCACCCTCATTCTCAACAATATGATTTTTATTTCTTTATTTGTTTGTTTTGGGTTTTTTGATGCCTGTTACCTGGTCCTGGTCAAATCTCATCATCAGACAGGCTGATGTGCTTCTTTCAAGTGGACTTGTTGCTTTTCTGCTAGATGGATAGTTGTTTAACCTCAAGCCTTTAAGACCCCAAACACCATTTTTTTATTCATAGCAGGTATATTAGTCCAGGTAGACTAGAGAAACAAATTCATAAACATGCATATGAATATAAGGGAAAGGTTTATATACAAGAGGAATGGAACATTGAGAAAGCATCCCAGCCCAGTCCAGTCCGAAGTCATAAGTCCGATACTAGCCCATATGTGTGATACCCATCTATTAAGTCCCATTCTGATTTACGAAGCACATGCATGACACCAGGACAATCACAGGCGAGTGGGTGCAGAGTCTGTGTGTCTGGTGGCAGTAGAAGCATCTCAGCTTTCGCAGGGGTTCCCTCGTGGCCACCCAAGCATCTCAGCACTGGTAGGAGTCTCCACGTGGCTTCCTTAGACCCAGAGGTTTGGCTTCATCAAGGAAAGCCAATGTGGCCTCTTCTCTGACTCCTCCATTCTCCAGGAATCATCATCGATCAGGATGCTGTCATCTCATCTTGTCAGTAGTTTGTTGTCTCAGAGACTGAGGTAAGTCTCTCTTCTCCAACTGGGAAATACCTCGAGACTTCCCAGAATTATCAGGAGAAAGCCATGTCCCCAAAGATGCCTCATTGGCTATCCCCAGACTAACAGGTTAGACTCCACCTCTATACTTCCAATCATGAAATTGACATCAAGTTTATGACTGTCATAGCCAGACACCATCTGCTTTCTTCACCACATTTGCTTATGCACCCATCTTGTCTTCAGCAATTGTGCCAGGAAGATGAGCATTACAGAATGTCAGGTTATTAGAACAAAATGTTCTTGCATTTAGGGAGAACATGAGCAGAGGCCTGATGTCTGTCTACTACCTCAGTACATTGCCTTATAAATATATGTACATAAGCCAATACCTCTGTTGTCATGAAATAATGTATTTATAGATGTACACACCTATACTTAAACCTCTATACATATCTTTGCGTCCTCGATCATTCCCCTGTTTCCTTTTACCTTCATCTTGCCCCACCATCATGCTTGTCCTATTTCTCCTTCTTAGTAATTTCTCTCAGGTTGCTGTTGCTTCAACACCCCCAGGATCTCTACATCCTCCTTGTTGTTGATTTTCATTCCCTAGTTGTTCCCCTGTCTATGGTGCTGTTTGTTCACCGGTCCCCAACCCTCCTCCTCCCCCACCCCACCCCCTGCCCCAGTCTCTCTGAGACTGTCAGTACAGTTGCTTTCTCCTCAAGTTTGGTTCTCAAACCTATCTTATATAACCCAACAATAATAGAGATCAAACAAAAACAAAACAAAAGATTAAAAAAAAAACAAAAAGGAAGGAAGGAAGAACAAAATAAAAGGAAAGAAAGTAAACATACATAATTCCAGGTCTGTCTGCTAACTTTTATGATTATCTCACCGCTGGTCCTGGGGGAATTCCGAGAGCTGCCTTGCCTAGCCTATATCTTTTATTGGCACACTTCAGGGGCTTTGTGGCTTGGCTTTGTTCCTTTTACTGATCTGTTATGTTCCCTCTTTGGTTTCCCCTGTTGCAGGGCTGTGTGTGTGTGTGTTCATATTGGACTAGCCCCCCCCCCCCAGTATTGTCCTCTGTCCTGGTTCACTCTAATGAGGAGACATATCTTGAGCTGTTATTAGCCTTACAGTCTTCTCTGTGCCTTAGCGGCTCCATGCAGGAATATTATCCTCCAGACTTGGTAAGCTGATATGGGGTCTAGACTGTCCCTCTCTCTTTTTCCTTCTTGGTTTATTTTCATGTAGATTTAGAGCTGTTCTCCATAGCATATACTTCTAGGGAGTTTGGCTTTGATGGGGGCCGGCCCTATAGTCCAATATTCTTATGCATTTCTCCATATGGTTAGGCGGCTATCAATGTTTGGTAAGCTGTGGTGAGATCTGCAGACACTTAGTGACAGTGCCTTGCTCCCCCTGTGTCATCATTTCCCTTCCACCTGCCTCTTCTCTCCCTCCCCTTTACCCCCTTTCTCCTATTTTGTGTTGGAATAACATGTACTGCCTTGGTTTGGTTTGACCATCTGACAGCCTATACCTAAGTCCATATAGTGTGAAATAAATGGCTTTTCTTCTATACCTACTGTGCTTATTTTACTTACCTCAGGGTACTCATGTTGTACTTGTCCTTTGGTGATTGGCTAACTTCAGATTCTCAGACCAATGGAAAATAACAGAAAGTCCAGAAATAAAATCATCAGCATATAGACAACCGATCTTTGTCAAGGGCTTCCAAAGCATCAAGTGGGAAGCAGATACCCTCTTTAATACGTGGTGCTGGAAAGAATAGCTCTCCACCTGTAGAAAAATGAAACAAGATCTTTACCTCACCCCATGCCTAAGGACAAACTCAAGATGGATCACAGACCTAGAAGTAAAATCTGAAACTATCAGGACCTTCAAAGAAGGAATCAGGACAAACCTAAGTATCTTGGCTCAGACAATCCATAGACTAACTGCAATAGGGAAGGGTAGACACAGATGTAAACCTGAAATCAACAAGTGGGATATATGAAGGATAAAACAGCTTGTGTATTGAAATACCTCACAAAGAGGGTAGAGCAAGATAATGCACAGACTGAGAGAGGACTTTTAGCAATGACAAAAAAAACAGTGGGTTTATACTAAAGTCTACAATATCCCCAGTCTTCAAAACAGAGGAAAACAGTTAACCTCTTGAGGACGTGGACAAAAGACTGAATCAAAGTTCATTAAGGAGGAGACATAAGTGACCAATAAATATATGAGAAAATAATCCTGATCATTAGCCACCAGAAAATGCAAATTAAAACAACCATAAGCTATGATGTAACACTCGAGGATAACCCAAATCTGAAAATCATAGAGCAATATATCTTGGAGGGGATGTGGCAAGATACGAATTCTCCTCCACTGCTGGTGGTCCTGTAGATATGTACAGCCTCTGTGGAAAGCGATCTCATGATATTGAAAACAAATGGAAGTTGAGCTACCTTATGAGCCCCCCTCTCCCCCCATCGGTCTATTGAGCATATACCCAGAAGAAGTAAGAAATAAACTGCAATCAGTCATCTGTGTTCCAGTGTTTATAGTGGCATAATTCACAATTGAGAAGAATCAGAAACAACCTAAATTCCATCAATAGACCAGTGGATTAGTAAACTCTGACACATACACACAATGGCGTATTTGGCATCACTAAAAAGCACTGATGATCACATGAGCCATGTTGTTTCATGTAAAGAGTTGGAGAAAATTATACTAAGTGAAGTTGGATAATCCGTTATATTTTAAGATAAAACTCATTATTCATTTAAAAATTTTTATTGGTGTATAAATCACATACAATTTGATTGTTAAGTCACATCAAAAAGAGTTGTACAATCATCAGCAAAATCAACTGGAGAACTTTAAAAAATTTTTGGACTCGTTATTAGCTCCTTATCTTTTTTCCAATGATTTTATTGGGGGCTCTTATAGCATTCAATACATAATTTTTATCAAGCATATTTGTATACATGTGGCCGTATTCATTTCCAAATGTTTTCTACTTGAACCCTCGGTATAAGCTCCCTTCCTCCCTCCTTTTTTTTTGTTTGTTTGTTTATGTTTTGTTTTGGGGCATCACTGCCCTTTGGTGGTGGGAGTAGGAGGCCCAGCATTTGCTCCTGTGGAGCCGCTGCTGGAATTGAACCTCCATCCCAGTGGGCCACAGTCCTGCACACAATCACTATGCTACTGGGGCTCAGCACCCCCTCCTTTTCTTAATAAATCATTTTATTGGGGGCTTATACAACTCCCATTATGATCCATATTTACATCAATTGTATATAGACCACATTTGCATGCTTGTTGCTATCATCATTCTCAAGACATCCTCCCTCCACTTAGGCCCCCAGTATAAGCGCCCTATATTTCCCTTCCCCCGCCCTCTCCATGAACTATTAATAAATTACAAATTGTTATTACTTTTTCATATCGTATACTATCCAATTGTGTCCCTTCACTCACTTCCCTGTTGTCTGTACCTGAGAGGAGATTATGTGTAGATCCCTGAAATTAGTTTCCCCTTTCTATTCCACCATCCCTCCACCATCCCTCTACTCTCCCAGTATCTCCACTCACACCACTAGTCCTGAGGGATCATCTATCCTAAACTCCCCATGTTTCTGACTCCAGTGTACTATCTCTTCATAACCCATCCTTCCATAATCCCAAGGAACTATTAATTCCATTACTATCTCTACGGATTAATCTACCCTAGACTTTAAATACAGAAAAATAATAAAAACAAAACTGAAAACTAAGAATAATACAGTAAAACAAATAAATACCTCAATTAAAAGTAAAGCAAAATATATTAAAAACTGAACATATTTAAAAAGATCAAAGGGGAGATCAAATGGTTCTGTGTTAAATTACTCCACTTGCATTTACATTCTGTGTTTAATTACTCCACTTGCATTTGCATTCTGTGTTTAATTTGCATTCAGAATTCACTAGAGCCTGAACCTAGTTTATTTCCCCTTCACTTTTTAGTGAATATAAATTAAATGGATGCAAAATTCTATTTTAATGGATATAAATGACTGAATTTTGTCATTTTCTTTGTATGCAAGAGCCCACGTCCCAGGAGACTCAGGGATAAAATTTTAGAAAGTTAACATCAGACTCCTATAATTTTGTTCTTTTCCTCTATACCTGTGGATATGGGCATATTTTACCAAAGCATCTAGAGTTCCTACTATCTAAAAATTAGCAATTATAGCTCTATGTGATCAAATGTAAAGTACAGGAAGCTTCACTAATGGTTCTGTGGGGAAAATGATGAGGTTGTCTGTTCTAATAAAGATTTGCAGACGCAGGCCTCCTTGGAGGCAATTCTACTCAGTTCTAATGGGTTGTTAAGTCAGAATCAGTTCCATGACAATGAATTTTGTTTGGGGTTTCTCTATGATATAAAAGAAAACAATCTCATCATTCTCAAAGTACTTGTTTTCTATTAGAACCCTTAGTATCTGCTCCTCTTTCTCCTCTCTCCCTTTTCCCCATGAATCCTTGATCATTTATAAATTATTACTTTGTTGCATCTTACATCTTCCAGTGTCTCCCTTCACCCACTTATCCACTGTCCAGCCCTTGGGGAGGAGGTTATATGTAGATCTTGGCAATCTGCTCTCTTTTTCTAACTTACCTTCCCTTCACCCACCCCTTATTGCCTTTCTCACCACTCGTCCTGAGGGGTTCTTCTGCCTTGGATTCCCTGTGTTTCCAGTTCCTATCTGTACCAGCCAGATTTGTAAGGTAGCATTGGAAAGTGCTTGACACAAGGGATGGATGTGTGGATTATCATAAGAGTTGTATGAGCCCCCAATAAGCGATTTAGTAATAAAAAGGAAAAAATTAGCATTACCTATTAAAATATTTTTTAGTTAAAAAAAAAGAAAACAATCTCAAGTAATCAATTTCTTATCTTCATAGAATTGGTGAAATGGTACTGTGTTAGTCTAGGTACGTTAGAGAAACAAATGCACAGAAATTCATGTGTATATGAGAAAGTATTAAGAGTATTAAGAAAGCATCCCAACTCAGTGCTATCCAAACCCATAAGTGCAACATTGGCCCATATGTCCAACACTGATCTCCAAAGTCCTTCTCAATC
The DNA here is from genome assembly GCA_004026705.1 of Nesogale talazaci. Taxonomy (NCBI): domain Eukaryota; kingdom Metazoa; phylum Chordata; class Mammalia; order Afrosoricida; family Tenrecidae; genus Nesogale; species Nesogale talazaci. The sequence continues at coordinate 37,003 of PVJH01015202.1, forward strand.
TCACAAAACACACGGAATGATGTCACGTGTAGGAGGAAAGTTTAATCAGTGAGTGTGTACGCATCTCAGTGGGGACAGGGGTCTCCATGTGACTGCTCCAGCACCAAGGGCTGCGTCAGGGCAGGTCTATGTGGCTTCTCATCAAGGATGTCTCACAGGAAGTGAGCCTTGACCGCCGAAGCAGGGAATTGGCTAAGGCAGCTACACCCTGGTCCAACACTGAGAGCAAGAGACCTGAGAACTCAAAAGTTTGGGCTTACTGAGCCATTTAGCTCTCTACTCTTCAATTAATGCCACATGGGTTTATCGGCCCAACTAAACCTTAACTATCTCAGGTACTAAATTAATCAGCTTGCACAATCTTTATTCAAAATCCTCTGCTTACTACCTCCTATTTATTCTACAAATCTTCTGCTTTTCCTTTTGCCCAACAGAATCATATGCAGCTTTGTAGTTTCACTTCATACACATTTCTTACTCAATGTATTATAAGGGTAATTACATAAGCACAGTTTTGAAAGATTCACTAATAATACCCAGGATATTTAAAACTTTTACCATTCCACTTACCGGTAGGTTCTACTATGGAACACTGGTATTTAGGCCACTGAGGAATAGCTAAAGAGAAAATGCTGTACTTCTTAATAGTATTCTTACAGATACACATCTAATATATCTATTGCTATTTCAGTGTGGTCACTTCTTGTTGTGAAATTATCAGATACATATTGGGTGAACCTATTCATAAGAGGCTGACGTACAGTGATTTCTAAGAAAAGATTACTTTTTATCTCTACCAACATGGTACAAGATAATATTCCTTTAAACTCTTGTAAAGTTAAATATTTTAGATACAATCTTTACCAGTTTGTTATTTAAAGTATGTTACTATATTTATATATATATATAATTTTTCATTAATAGTGAAGTTAAATATTTTCATAGGCTTCTCAATATTTTTTCACCTTTTACATTTAGGCTTTTTATATTTTTGGTCTTTGATTTATTTCAGTGATACCTTAATTTATCAAAAATATTAAGCACCAACCTATGTTTTCATCATTAATATTGACTATTTTTCCTAGTTTTAATTTGACTCTTAATTAGAAAAAATATATTTCAAAATTCTAGAATGACAATAGTTTCCTTAATATTTTCACTGGATGCTATAATTTATCTAGAAAGTTTTTATTTATGCTAAATTTATATACATGTTCTGCCTTTACAAAATATTTACAAAATAGTTTAAGATGGATCTATCTTCCATGTGCAATTCATTGTACAGTAGTATAGCATAGGTAGTGAGCTAACTTCTTTTTCCGATTTGTTAATTTGGTTGTCTCAACTCCATTTTCAAAACAAATGGTCCTTTCTTTGGTGATTGGAAATTCCATTTTATACTGTATGCAATTCTTATATATGCTAGTTCTTGGGCTAGCCTGTGAACATGCTTTCCTGCTTTCATTGAGTCAGTCCTTATGCTGTCCTGTTTTCTTTAATGCCAATTTATAATGGTTCATCCATTAAATCCAGTTCTTTATTTCCCTTTGTTATCTTTGTGAAAACATGTTGGCTTCCAGCAATATTGTTATTTTATAAAACGTCTTAATTTTGCACACTTATCTGGACTTTTATTCTTAGGTTTTTTTATATAGTTATTTTAAAATGTCATCAATTATGTCCTCATTTTAAAATAATTATTTGTGGCATGTGTATTCATCTCTGTACCTATATTATAAGTAATTGTTTCAGTTCTAGCTAGGCTTATTTGGTTTAAAGAAATATATTAGTGATGCAAATGGTTGCATACTGAAGACATGCCTGGGGATGTGTTCCTGCAGATGACAACCTTGAGAACTTCCAGGCACAGATCTCTTCTGCACAAATGGCTTCTCCTTCTCGTAATGGACTCCATGGCAACTGACAATAGCAATAGCGTCTGATTTCAGAGTTGCTATGAGCAGAATGGACTTAACGGCAGTAAGGTTTTTCCTTTTTCCTTTATCCCCATGGAGTCCTGGTGACAGAGCGGGCCAAGTGTTGGGCGTCTAATTGAAAAGTCAATGGTTTAAAACCCTCCGGCTGATCCATGGGAGAAAAACGAGGCAATATTCTTTTATAAAGATTTACAACCTCAGAAAACCCAATTCTACTCTGTCTACACAGTAGTCATCAGTTGGAATGAACTTCATGACACTGTGTTGGAATTTTTTTACCCTTGCTTCAAAACATACTGAGTTCTCCACTCTACAACTCTTTTTTTGGATTAGTTTCCTACTGGATTAAAATTAGACTTGGAATACCAAAACCGTAACTTCCAGCGTCACAACAACATGCAAGGAAAAATTGACCGGTGGTGATCTTTCACATTAATACTTCTATTTCTGTTAATGAACAACAATTTCTACAATGTGTACTGCTGACCAGGTTGGAGGTATAAGTGCACTGGAACATAAATTGTGAGATTTCAGAACAGAGACGAACAGAGAAAATAACAGATACTTGGGATATTGATTGGCAGGTTGAATACCACTTTCATATCTCTTCAAGTTGACATGAAATTGTTCTTACTCCCACAGTTCTCACTATAACAATCTTATGTACAAGCGGAATGAAAGATCCATCAACAGTGCAAACAGTGAGGCCCTTGTTTCAGCCGCTGTGTGGACGTTCTTTCTCTCTTCAACTTTCTACTGCACTCAGCGTGGTATCGTTCTTCACATCACATGGAAGAAAATCTTGCAATTCTCACTTCAAAGGAGTACTGTGGCTATATTTTTTCAAGGGAGATTCATTTGTTCTAGTAGCAGTCTGTGACATACATTAGAACAAATAAATATAGTAACTATAAAACCTGTAATTTACCAATATTCTTCCATGTACTATGTACTTTAATAGACATGATTTATGAAATAACTTGCCACAATACATTGACATGCTGAAAATAAGATAGTGGCAAACATTTATAAAGATGTTTTGTGTTGTTAGCTCAAATATTTGAGAAAACTTGCCGTTTGGGGAATGTAATTTTCAAATGATGAGAGCTCTTGTGGGAATTTACAATGTGTCACATTACAGTGTTCATAAAACATTTTACATATAGAAGCAAACTATTGTCTAATATATTGTTAAAAGATGAGTCTGTCAGCTTAGAAGATGCTTAAAGTATGACTAGGAGAAGAACTATCTCTTCAAAGGAGAGTCAATCTTTGGCATGTGGATGGAACCAAGTATTGAGGACCTTCATTTGCGAATGCGACACGACTCAAAAGCAGAAGAAAGAGCTGCAAATATTCAGTGGTACTCAAAGTGAAGACTGTACAAAGCATGACTCTAAGGAAATTTACAGTCACTAAATGAAATCCATAGTAATAAACTAGATATTAATAACAATAAACAATAAGTTAAATAATCTACTGCCATTGAGTCACTTCCAACTCATAGTATCTTTAAAGGTCAGTGTCAGAACTGCCTCTTTGGGATGCTGAGACAGTTTATCTTTACAGAAGCAGAGAGCGCAATCTGTCTTACACAGAGCAGCTGGTGAGTTTGAACTGCTGGACTTGCAGGTAGCAACCCAATATGTAACCTATTATCTGCCAAAGCACCTTATTCTAGGCTTCAACAAACGTGTATTGGCCATTTTGAAACAGACAATCACAGAGTCTGCCTACTATGTTGATAACAGCAATTTGATGCAGAGTGGCATTACAGTTATCATCAAATAGAATATTTTGCAATTTATCTTGAAATATACTTCTGCCAATTATAATACAATATCTGTACACCTACAAAGAAGAACAGGTAATACCACATTTATTAAAATTTAAGCATGAATCACTAATGATAACATTGAGTAAATGGAATTATTTTACCAATTTAAAATATAAAATTATCAAAATTCAATGAAGATATATTAATAATTACCAGTGATTGCAACATGGAAGTTGGAGCAAAGTAGAAAGATCAATAGCTGACAAGTATGATCTTTTGACAGAACTTAAAACAGAGTGCATAATAGAATTTTGCAAGACCAATGATTTCTTAATAATATTTTTCCAACAACGTAAATAGTGACTATAGAAATTTACATGTAAATTTCTAGTTAGAATATGCAGGAATAAAGTTACCTATATTTGTGAAAAATGACAATGAAAGCACTCAATATCATAATTCAGAACAAAGGTAGTGCCTGACTACAGAACAGATCATCAATTGACAAAAAGCAAGTTGAAGAAAATTAAACCCAATCCACAAAAGCCCAAGTACAACCTTGAGTATATTCTACCAGAATTTAAATACCACCTCAACTAAATATTAGACACTTTGAACACAAATGACTGAAGAATGCATGTGCTGTTGAACAATAACAAGGACAGAATACATGAACTAAGAAAAAGCCATCCATACATGAGACAGAAAGGAAAGGAAAAATAAAAGCACATGTTAGGAGAGGCTCTGAAATTTGCTATTCGATATAGAATAGCTAATAATGATGGGAAGAAAAGTAGGTGAGATATACAGAAAATTTCAAAGAGCAGTTAGAGAAGACAAGTAAAGTACACATGCAAAGGTGGGGAATTAAGAAAACAACCCAGAAAGAATACATCATAATTTCTCAAGCTGAAAGAACTGAAGAAAAAATCAAGCCATGAGTTGAAATACTGAAGGATTTCATGTGAAAATAAACATCAAGAGAAGGAAGAAATGACAGTGTTGCTGTACCAGAAGTAGTCCACATTCAACTATTTCAGGAACCAGTAGTATTGCCAGTAGAATTCCAAATTGTGCAGAATGCACTGGTGAAAAAGAAAGGATCCAAGAATTGACATAGTACCAGTAGGAAATCTTCAACGAATGGATCTAATTATGAAAACACTCATCTATGCCAAGATATTTGGACATGCATACCTGAACAGCTCACTGGAATTGCTTCATATTTGTGTCATTTCTTTTTTTAAAAAAATTAATCATATGGAAATTATTGAACAATATCATTCAAGAGAAATTTTGCTGAAGATAATCTTAAAGTTCTTGCAGCGGTATAACAATAGATCGCAGCCCTAAGTCCCATCTGGATTCAGAAGAGATTGTGGGAGGTAAGAGTTCCCGTTTATTTCAAAAGGATCTTGGCTTTAAGATTACCAAGACGATGTTTACTGTATTTTGTTGACTATGCAAATGCAAGCAAGTTTGTGGATTATTATAAATTAAGCATATTATTTTTTAAGAATGGATATCCAGGAACATATAATCATGTTTATGTGAAACCTTTTGCATAGACAATGAGATAGACATTTTTAAAAAGAGGAGTATTATTTTGTAGTTGGGTGTGGTTGAGTGCATTTTGGCTCCCAGTGACCCCACATGACACAGGATAACTGCTCTGTGGTCTGATGTTGATTGTGATCTTTACTGAAGCAGACTACCAGGGCTTTTTCCTAAAGGGTGGGTTCTGACCACCAAACTTCAGTTAGCAGCTTTGTGCTTTACCATTGTGTCACCAAGGTCCCTTCTTTAAGTTTTCGCAGAACAACAACAATCACTGGTTTCCAAAATAAAATATGTAATCTACTACATCACCAGAGCTCCTTTAGCTAGATAACTGATATAAAAAAAGTTCTTCTATATGCTGGTTTATATCATCAATGATATAAATATTAGATATTTGTTGAAAACTGAAAATTTAGGGAAATATTTTCCAGATGTAAATTATATCAATAATGGAAGCGTTTTGTGATTGGTTTTAATGCTACCTTTAACAAAAGTGTACATCTAATTCAATTTGCTAATATAATAGTTTGGAGACTAGAACATTGTAAATGTAAATCTAACATGTTGCAAACAAAATAAAGCTAAATGGCAGTACTTGATGCCAGAGAGTATATTTCTTGCATCAATGTTTTAATTAGCATTTTCTTTTATTAAAAATACAAGAAGAGAAAAGAAAGTAATTTTGCATTCAATATTAATACAATTTTCAGCTCTTGGCTATGATTACATCATAAATTACTCAGCCAAACTTTTTACAGAACTAAATACAGATCATTTCATATTCTTTCAAATAAGTTCACATAATTAAGAAAGTGTTTTTCAAATGAAATAGAATTATCTCGTTTACTCTGCTGTATTTACATATATCTTTCATGAAGAGCTATTTGGCAGTAAATCTAGCTGTTCTTTAAATAAGCATACCAAAATACTTCTTCAGAGTCTAAAGTTTTGCTGAGTGAAAAAAATATCCACAGCAATTTTGCCTCTAAAAAAGATATTCTCACTGCTCTTTTTGTTGGTTTAGAGATAAAATATTGGAAAAGTGGAATTTTATAAAAAATGCTATAAATTCTCTCCTACAGAATCCTATATCTTTTCATGAACCAGTAAAGAGATTAATGGATTCAGGTGGGAAATAACTGTACCTACTTGCCTTGCAATATTTTGGAATGAACTACTAATTATATACGTAGTGGCAATCACAGGTCAACTCCACTTGGACAGAAGACCAAGTAAAAGATTTAAACTCTGTATATTGTATTTGTTACATGAAGTCCTTCACATTCAACATTCAAAATAACCCAGCCCACATATACCTATTTATTGTTATAAATAAATATTATTAGCTGTGTCTATTCAGAAACCCAATAGTCATTGATTAAAGCACTTGGCTTTTGACTGAAAGGTTGACCCTTCAAATCCAGCAGTGTCCTGCAACATCAGAATACTAATTGAGATGTTTCAGCAAATGAATAAAATTCTGGAAACTATCTCTCATCAATTCTAAAACCCTTTGAAGACAATTATGTTAAAATTTGAAGAGATTCATATTTGTACTCAATCTATAGAAAGATGATCTAATGGAATGTGGATAATATCAAATAATGACACTAATATTACATGCCAGTAAGATGTTTAAGAACATTAAAAAGCACTTTTGGTAGTTCATTACCAGGCTACTGCCAGAAATTCAAATCAAATTCAAAAGAGGACATGCAGCAACATGTAACAAGGGATATAATGGCTGGATATAAATGGACCTAACTGAAAATAATATATACCAGGAAGATATTTTTGGATGTGTTTTATTGGCTATGGGAACCATTTCACTACATATATCATAACAAACTGTGGCTAGCATTGTGAAGAATTTGATTCTGTGTTCATGCAAAGTTGGTAGAAGGACGTTGTGTGGTTTCAAGTCAGAAAAATGTGCGTTGGGGTTGTATTCGTTCACCAAGCTGACTGTGGATGGCAAGCAAATAATTCAAGAAACTAGACTCCATGAGGAAGAAGAAGGCGTCAGGATTCGAAAAAGATTCGTTAATAATCTGTAATATGTAGATGTCACACCTTTGTTGAAAATAAAGAAGTCATGAAGCCCTAACTGATGATGATCCAACACTGTAGCATTCACTGTAGATTATACTACAACATACAGGAGAAAGAGACCCACACAATATACCAGGAGGCATATCCTTAAAAATAGAGAGCATATTGAAATTGCCAAACTTCATTTTACTTGGGTCTGCAATCAATGACCACGGGAGCAGCAGTGAAGGAATCAAATGATGAGACACATTTAACAAAAAGTGCTGCAACATGCCTTTAAAATATGAAGATGCAAAGATAACACGTTTGGATGAGGGTGCACAGTAGTACCTTCATGGTGCATTCATGGCCTCATAAGAACGAGAAAGGTTATAGATGAATGAAAAAGAATGAAGAATGAGGCTTTTGGATTATGACATTTAGGAAGACTATTAATTATACCATGGACTTCCAAAAGAATGAGCAAATTTGTGTTGGAAGAAGTACATCCAGAATGTTCTTTAGAAGAGAGGATAGCAAGATTTCTTCTCACACACATCGGGCATGCTTTCAGGAGGACCACACGGTGGTTAAAAAAAAAAAAGGATGACCCTTAATGAGGAACTGAGGCCAAAGTAATGGGCTCAAACCTCCACTGTGAGGCTGGTGCACATTTGAGCAGTGTTTTGTTCTTTTCTTTTTTTTATGTAGGGTTACTGTAAGACTAGCTGGAAGGCCCCTAACAACAAGCGAATGTTCTCCGGGACAGAAAGACATGGCAGTCGCCTCCATGAAGGTTTTCAGTCTTGGAGCAGTTCTTTCCTATGGGGCTGCTATATGTTGGTATCCACTTGATGCTATGTGTTTCAGTGTTTGATGGATATGATTCATCACGAAGTTTAGATGGGTTTCATTACCAAGTTTAAAAGTGTGGGTGTTTTATTACCTTACAGAGATTTTAATTTTAACTATTTTGGTAAAAAACAAAACAGAATATTGTAACAATTAAATAGTTTGGAGAATAATAAATTTCGAGCGCATGTCTGAGTTATTAAGCGCCTTCCTTTTATATGAGAGAATTGTGTTTCTTTGGTTTGAATCCTGGGCTGGCCATGTATATCTTAGTGACCTTAAGCTCATGACCTGCCTTGTCTGTGCCTCAATTTCCCTCTATATAAAGAAGGAAAATAACAGTACCTACCTTATAATTTTTGAGAATGATTAATATAAATGTTTTAGAACAGCATATGGTACATAGTAATTGCTTAACTTTTACTATTACTAGCTTAGAGATAAATATTATGCTAAAATGAAGTTGGTAGCCAATAAGAAGATAAGAAGTTTGCTCTCTGGCAGGTGCCTTTAGTATTACTATCATTTGGGACTGTATCAAATGAGTCCCCCTTTCTTGTTGTTTGTGATTAATTTTGTAAAATTCACAGAAAAATGCATAGTTATATCTCCAAACTGGAGGGACCTAAATAGAACCCTTGGTTCTTTTCTTAATCTTTTCCCAATGCACTCCTCCTCCCCTATCCCTGCCCCACCAAATTTGCAATACCCACATGCCTCGCTGAAGATATATGTGTGCCAGGTTTGAAATTTTAAAATTCTAAGTCCTTTAATTTTCTTCATACACATAAATTTTGGCAAATTTTTATGCTGGTGAAAAACACGTTTGTACTTGTTGGAATGCTATTATCATTCCAAACGATTGAACAGATTTCTTCAGTCTTTCTTAATGGAATTCATTTCTAAGAAGACAATAAGTATGAATATCTTCCTTAACGATTGAACAGATTTCTTCAGTCTTTCTTAATGGAATTCATTTCAAAGAAGACAATAAGTGTGAATTTCTTCCTTACGGGTCATGCTGGAGGAGGCTTATAAATTACTGCATATGTGCACTTAAGATACTGGGAAAACATATTCTTTTCAATATATCTTTTATAAACTATTTTCATCCCTAATTTTTATGTACTGCCTTTTGCTTAGAACTCCTGATGAGATTGTGGAAACCTGTTAAACAGACCTCATAGGCCAGAGTAGGACTGCTGCAAAGCTATAAGATTCACAGAAGCAGATTGCCATATCTTTCTCCCACAGAGCAGCAAGTGGGTTTGAACTACCAACTTTCTTGCTAGCAATGAGTTCTTAACCACTGTGCCACCAGGACGCCAAGTGACAATGGTAATGGGGGCAAAATGAGGACTAAGTTTCAAACTGGAATCCGTATCCACAATGACTTACTTTTATACGCTGTTTTGGCAAGGTTATTTCATCCAATGACTGTTGAGCTGATTCTCAGTCGAACAGTGTTTCATAGTGTTTTCAGCCTCTGATGTTAATGGAAGTGGATCCTCAAGTCTGTCTTCCAAGGCATCCCTGCATGGTCAGCAGGCAAAAACGTACCCGTTTGACCAACCAAATTATTCAATAAAACACTAATTTTAAATGTTGTCATGGAAGTGATTTATAGAGATCTTGACATTTGCAACCAGTTCAAAGGGCATAAGATGGAATCTCACCATTCTCACTTTTATGGAGCATTTTGGTTGGGCTTTATCCAAAATGAATGAGATCATTTCTCTGACAGTCCATGGCATATTTAATATTCTTTATCCATATCAGAATTTTAAAACATCAATTATTGTTCAGCATTTTTCATCCACTGTCTACCTTTTTCATATATATGAGACCATGGGAAATACCAGGGCTTGGTCAGGTGAATCTTAGTCCTTAGTATAATATCTTTGCTTTTTAAGTCTTTCAAAATGTCTTTTGCAGTCAATTCATTCAGTGCAATATGTTCTTGATTTACTGACTGCTTTTTCTATGGGTGATCATTCTGTATACAAGCAAAATGAAATCTTGAAATCTTTGATCTTATCAGTTCAATTGTGGGGATCTTGTTTGTTTTTAATGTTGACATTTAATCTATATTGAAGACTCATTTTCATCAAGATTTTTCTTTCAGAAATACTGTTCCTTTTACATTATTTGCATATTGCAAGTTGTCACACAGTTTCCCCCCAATCTAGATGGCATGTTCTCTTTTTTTTTTCTTTTCATCAGTGTCCTGATGGGTGTTCGAAGCCCAGCTTTGCTCCTGGAGAGCTGCTGCTGGATTTGACCCGCCAACCCAGTGGGCCGCAGTCCTGCACACAACCACTACGCCACCAGGGCTCAGCCGGCATGTTCTCTTTCATATGGTCCAACTTCTTATTTAATTTGTTTAGAGCACAGATTGAATAAGTATAAGGATGCAAACCTCATGCACACATTTCCTGATTTTATTTTATTTTTTAAAAATTATTTATTTATTTATTTATTTTTTTGTGTGTGGGCATCACTGCCTCTGGTGGTCGTGGGCGCTACCCAGTGCCGCTCCTGAGAGCCGCCGCTGGGTTTGAACCGCCAAGCCCACAGGCTGCAGTTCCGCACTCAACCACTTACGCCACCGGGGCTCAGCCCCATTTCCTGATTTTAAACCATGCAATTCTGTCTTTACCTGTTCCCACCTTTCTCATTCTTGCCACAGGTTTCACATGAACAAAACTGAGTTAAGTGTTCTGAAATCTTCATTATTTAAAATATTCTTTACAAATTCTTTTTAATTTGTCATGTTCCACGCAGTTGAATACTTTTGCATAGTTAACAAAACACAAGTGAACATCTTTGTGATATTCAGTTTTCAGATAAAGATTCCCATGGTATTGGTAATAATATCCCTTCTTACACACCCTCTACTAAATATGGATTTTATGTCTAGAAGTTCCTTTTTCCATTTTTGAATTATATTTGCCATAATTTTCCCTGCAAATGATATTGTTGCTAATGTTCAATAATTTTCATATTCCATTAGATTAATTTTTTTGGAGTGGGGGTAAATAGAAATTTATTTCTAAATGTGTCCAGATAGTTGCTTCCAAAACAGTGTAGATGAATGAGCACTTCTAGCATAGAATTTAATTGTTGAAACATTTGAACAGGTAGCCCATCAATTCTACCAATTATTCACCAATATTTGTTTTTCATCAATACTTTCAATTAAACTTAGATGTCATTCTTAATACCATTGGTTCTTGATCATATGTTACTTACTGAAATGGTTGAGAATGGACCAATTATTTTTGATACAATGACTATGTATTCCTTTCAGCCTGCAGTGTACGGTGCTTTTTCTCACAGGAAACAAACAGTGACCCACTTGGAAACTTTTGTTTCCTGCCCTTGCAAGCCTTTGGTTTATGGTTCTAGTTTCTTAGTTCCAAAAGGAATATAATCCCCGTTAGAGACAAAACTATACATTGAAGTGAATGTTAAGAATGATTTCACTGATGTGAAAGTTAAGAATACCACCCAACCACTTTGGGAGCCCCATTCAGACTAAGTAGGCAAAGAAAGAAGATACTATATTGGTTTGGTGCCCAAAATACTGAAGATAGCTCAGGGCATCTCTTAGTGTTATTATGCCTCATGACTAAGGGAAATGGAAATCTACAGCAACTGAATTGCTGTGTGACTCCCTCTGGCTGCAGTTTCTTAAAAATGAAGATTTTGATTACCTCTAGGCAAAGAACCACCATCAGCTAAGGTGTTTTCTGAGGGTGAAAATTAATGTGTGGTGAACAAAGGCATTTCCTAATACCAACAATGTTGTCTAACCAATGAAAGAGAGGACAAAAGTCATTATCATGAGTATTTCTTCTTAGTATATGTTTATAAAATAGTTTGCTTTCTTCACTTATAAAATATAAACCCAAATGTGGATAGTATATTTATAATTGTATTAGTGGTAGTTGTTTAATTTTATTTTTATTGAGGGTTCTTACAACTCTTATAACAATCTGTACATATATCCATTGTGTCAAACACATCTGTACATATGTTATCATCATCTTTTTCAGAACACTTTCTTTCACCTTGAGCCCCTAGCATCAGCTCCTCATTTTTTACCTCCCTTTCCCACTCTCCTTCCCATGTCCTCTTGATAATTCTTAGAATCTCTTTTTTTTCTAGCCTTGCATTGACTGCTGTCTCATAATAGTTGTTTTGTACCATAATAGGTACAACGACGACTTTTTAATGTATTTATTGAGGGATATTGAATGGTTTAAGAAGATAAGTATAGGTGCCCAGTTTGTATGGGCTAGACTATAACAATGGAGATTGTGTGTTAACTTGACTGGTCCAAGATTCTCAGTGGTTTGGCAGTTATAATGCATTCTGGCAGTTATATAACGATATGATTTGCCAGTTACAAATAGGTGAGGATTAGGTCCTCTTCCATTCAGATGTCACATCAGATGCTAACTTCCTTAAAAAAGTTCCCTTGGTAGTATGAATTACATCACACACACACACACACACACACACACACACACAGCTTTAAAACATTTGCAGAGGCCTCTGATAATGTGATGGTTATGTGCTTGGCTGGAAACCTCAAGGTCAGAAGGATGAAACAATCAGTCCCTCTGCTGGAAAAAGATCAGACTTTCTACCCTTGACAGAATTACAGTCTCAGAAACCCATGTGGGCCACTATATTCTGTCTTATAGGGGCACTATGAGGCAGAATCAACTCAATAGCAGTGGACTTGGTGGTGTCTATCTAGCTATAATATCTATATATATCATTGAGAATTTTAATATTTGAATTATTCATTGAGTAAACAAGACTTCTTCTCTATCTAGATTTTCTTTGCTTGATGATCTTTCAAATTTCATGGTTTTAATTATCGCAAGTATAATATCAGATTTGCTTAATAATTCTTAGAATATAAAATATACTTAGGGCCATCTGTTCTGATTAAGAAAAGGAGCTGGGGACATAAAAATAAAATGTTAAAATAATTGATAATTACTATATGGTACTCTTTCCTTTTGTGTCTGAGTGATTATATGTTTCTCTGTTTCCTATAATTTCTGTTTCAGTATCTCCGACCCTTTTCTCACATAGTTGTCAAAGTAGTCCTATCTTACCTATTTAAATAAAGTTTTATATTTTTCAAAGAGAAATAAATATAGAAATGTTTGATAAGTGATAGACTCAGTTATTTAAAAATGAGAATTAACCTTGTTCTTTTCCTCAAGTCTAACATATTTTTCAATGTGAGTTACCCATATCAATGACACATTCTGAAAAATGCTAGTATTGTTTGTGTAGAAAATATCCTTATTTCTTATAAAATATTTCTTAAGTGTGTGAGTCAGAAGACATATATCATCATTTAAACTTTCAAAAAACTAATTCTTTAAGGAAAAAACTGCAGAAAAAACTAACTTATCAGACGGTCTTATTTCTTTAATTCCTTATTCTATTTTCAGTTGTTGGTCTCTAGTTATGATTTGGTTAGCACCTTATTTGCTGGTAAATTCATTCACAAAACTCAGTTCAGTGGACTTATTTGTTTATTTAGTCACACAATATTTTAGGTGTGTGGACTATAGATATGTTTTCTAGCAGAAAATACAAAAGTAAAAGTGTTTTCCAAATCTTTCTATACTTGAGTGACATTCTTCACTGGTTGAAACTCGTTTGGTTAATTGATTCTCTAAACAAGACCTCAGCCAACCTCCAGAGCAGCTGTTTCTGGAATAACAGAGGCTGGCAAGAGAGGGAATAACTGTGGCTTTAACAGGCATGCAGTTGCCTTTTGCCACTCTAAATTGCCTTCTCTGAAAAGGGAGCTTTTGATGACCAAATGCATCTTGTTTTCTCGTGGCTAAAAAGAAGAACAAGAAAGAATGAAAGAAAGAAAAATATACCCCTATGTTTTAGACTATGATAACACAAAGCTGTCACTGGAAAAAATTGGCAAGAGTGAGTAGAGTTCTTAATAGACTGTCCACTGTGATATTTTTCTGAGAAAACTAGTAATGCCTATTTCATGTTGGAATAGATTCTTTTCCCCAGTGGCACTCCAGAAGCCTTGCTGTCTGTTTCAATTATAAATCCCCAGTTTTCTCATCACAGTCTCAGGACTATAACTGACTTCTGGCAATTTATGATCAAACCTAAAGCACTTACCTAGAAAATTGCACCATTTGTTGAACATGAAAAAAATCTTTAACACTTGGTGCCTAAATTAAAATGCCATTTACTAAGTAGGGGTGCTAATAGCCAGGGTATCTCACAAAAATATATAACTAGTGTCTAGCTTAAAATACTGGCTTTTAAAGCTAGAAGGGAACTTGCTGATGATTTTCTCTAACCCTTAATTTTACATGTGAGGAATCTGAGGCCAATGGGATTACATATGTGATTCAAGATCACAATGGACAGAAATAAAACTTGAGTCTCCTAATTCCCACTGCAAAAATCATGAGCCATGATTTTTGTTGCACTCTCATTTGCTTTTGTGAAAGAGTGAAGCTAGAATTATGGCCAAAGATCTCAGACATTTATTCTCCTTCATTGAATTTACTCTTTTCAATGGTATGGTAGACAGTGTGAGTCTTCAGTAAGGAATGTTGTACATGGTGAGAAGCATCTGAAACATTATATAACTTTAATGTATTTAAGAGTATTTCAGGGTGAATGAAGCAGGAGACAAAATTATTAATAATAGTTAACAATAATTAATAATGATTAACTATTATTTGGGAGTGGGTCTGACCAATAGGAATAAGCATGAAGGTATTTTGGATTTTTACATAAGGGTTAGTCTAACCATATTGCTACTAGTTTCCTAGTTCATCCATGCAAGTGTTTGTTGTTGTTTTTGGTGCAAGGTAACTGAGTCAGTTCCTACTTATAAGGACCCTATGCAGAACAAAACCAAACACTTTCAGGTCCTGAGCCAGTGTCACAATGGTTCTTAGGATACAGTCCATTATGGCAGCCATAGTGTCAATCAACACAAATCATGTTTAAACATGTCTCTGTGACTATGACTTGGCTGCTGAAGCCTTCTCTCTTTTATCTTAGTCTTATTTGAGGTGCCTTCAACAAAAGATACTTTTAGCTCTACAGAGAAAAATTATTTTGAGGTCAACACTCAAGGGGACATCTTCCTCAATCCTTGAAGCTTTGCAAAATGTTAATGGGAAGAATGCCTCATGTTACAAAACTGCTTCTAGATAGATCAAACATTTTGAGGAAAGTCAGGAAGATATCACAGATGAGACAAGAGGAAGATCAACATGATTAGAATTTCATTTCATAATTGTTTTCTGCAACTTATTTGTTGTGAGAGAACTATGGCTGAAGTTCAGAAACGGGTGGGAAAAACCATTTAATTACAAGTGACGCATTAGCTACTGACATTAGGGTCTCACATAGTCTGGGAGATAAAATTTTAAGCCAACATCTTGGCTTAAATCAATATCTCAGTGAGTCTTGCCTTTTTTGTCTCTTGCTCTTCAATGATTGGACCAGTGTTCAGCTGCCTTGCTTTGCTCTCTGCCTCAATTTGCGAGCTATACTACCTGTAGGACACCTAGCCTGTGGATTTTGTTGCTGCAGTTTGAAGTTTCTTCAATACCTGCTTTGCCATGCTTCTGGAGTATACATCGCTTGAGCTGGGGACTGTAGGACCCTGTCATCTGGCTGACAGTTGGTGGCCTGCCTTGCTGTTTGCTGCCTGTGGCTGGATAGCCTGAATTGCTTTACAGAAGACTACCTGGTGGCCCTCAAGACTTGAAGGACTACTAGTGTATTAGCTGTTTCATGTAAATGAGTTGCATTGAACCATTTGTACTGTTTTATAGATGAGGTAATATATAATTAATATTAATATATTTATGAAAAATCATTAGTGTGCTGGTGTTGTTTCTCTAGAGAACCTATCTAACAAAAATGGCAAATATGTTTTGCAAAGATCAGCGAAGTCAGAGAGCTGATTTTTTTCCCCCAACAGTTTTATTGGTAATTCACATATCATATAATTCAAAGTTCAATCATTCAATCATATAAAAGAGAATTTTGCAATCATGCCCACATCAATTCTTTAAAATAATAGTCCCCCTGCCCATGGTTAACTTGCCTCCAAGATGAGTTATGCAATCACAATCCCTCTGGTGCCCTCAACCCCACTCCTATCTTCACCATATCCTCCCAAGGTCTTCTTACCGTCCCCATCATCCACTGGCCACCCTGTATTCCTTATAAACCTTTTTATCAGTTATTCTCATGATTTATCTACTCTTCCTGTGTTTCACAGCTTAGGAGACCCGAAAGAAGACAGAAAAATTGCGCTAAGGTGGTAAGGATAAAAACATAATAGTATGCAGACAAAGATACAAATAATGCATTAACCAGTTTTTTAAGAAAGCTCTTAGTTAATAAAGTGATTTTTTGGAGTATTTCAAAAGTAGGGATAGATTTTGGGTTCACCAAAGAAATCCAGAAAGCAAGGTCAAGTCAAAACAATGATTTATGAGAGACCTTCAGGGCTACTTGAATTTAAGGGCAAGAGATCAGTTCAGAAAATTAGGGATACTTTTTTTTCACATGAAAGGACTAATATGGATAGACTGATAGATTTTGTTGGAGAACATAACAAATATCAATGGGCTTATTTTGAAGGAATTTTATGAAAGGACAAAATAAGGAAGCTGCTCTGAGACTTTTTCCCTCTCTGACAGGACAATATGGCAATGCACTTGTTTATTCTTTGGGGATAGAAAAGCTTAGCCTATGAGCTTTGGTGGGGACTTATGGTGGGGAACCTACCCACCAACACTACAGTCTTGACCTTGTGCTTTTAGACTTCTTTTTGTTCCCCCAACTCAAAGATCCTTGGAAAGGAACATGACATATTCTTTGAAGATACCCCAACTGCTGTTTTGATGTGGTATAAATAGAAGAGCTCAACATTTGTGGAGGAAGGGTTGTTATCTGGTGCCATCAAGTTCATTCTAATTCATAGCAACAGAAGGAAACACTGGCCCATCCTGCCCCATCCTCACAATTTTTTTTATGCTTGAGCCCATCAATGCCACCATGATATCTATCCAGCTTATTACATGTTTTCCTCCTTTTTGCTGTTCTGCTACATTACCAAGCTTGCTGTAGGGATGGGTGCAGGGATGGGTCTTTAAAGCACGTCCA
>PVJH01015203.1:0-54408 GCA_004026705.1 Nesogale talazaci
GTGCAGTCCTCTTTGTGCAGTAGCTGTTCTGAGTGGGATTATTGACCTGAAGGCTCGGTGGGCCAGGATGCACGTCATTCTCTCTTCCTCCCATTTCATTTGTTCTCTTGTGCTCTGGTCAGGCATATCTCACTCCCCAAGCTTTAGCTTCAGTGCTGGCCTCCACGGCAACTTCCTCTGGTAGAGAGGTGGCTGCCCCTATAGTTGGGGTTGGGGTTGTGTTCTCAGGTCCCTCCACTGGTTCTCCACTCCTTGCTGTCATGCTGCATTCACATGCTGGGTCTCCGGGTTTAAGTTTAGTCCCTCTTTCCCTGTGGAGATATAAACAATACCCTCCCCTTTGATGGTTTAGTGCCCCCTTCCCTTTCTACACATCGCCATCTGCCTCCCCTCCCCCCTTGATGGCTTCCATATGTAGCCTTAGATGTGATCTGGCCCCTTCCATATTACCTGGGCCTTCTCCCGGGATTTTCTCTATAGAATAGTTTTTCCCGATGCCCCTTTCCAATTTTAAAATTATTAATATGCTTACCTCAGCGGATTCACATTGTACATGTCCTTTTGCGCTTGGCTAACCTCACTTAGCATAATTTCCTCCAGTTCTTCCCATGCGGTGACGTGCTTCATGCGTTCATCACTGCTTTTCAGCAACGCATAGTCCTCCATTGTATGTATGTACCACAGCTTTTTAATCCATTCATCAGTTGATGGGAATATGGACTGCTTCCAACTCCTTGCAATTGTGAACTGTGCTGCAATGAACATTGAAGCACAGATCTCTGATCGTGGATTGTTGCTTGTCTCTTCTGGGTATATGCCCAGCAGGGGAATTTCTGGGTCCTATGGTAGTTCATTTTCCATCTGTTTTAGACATCTCCAAATTGATTTCCATAGTGGCTGTACATACCTGCAGGTCCACCAGCAGGGTATAAGCGACCCTATCTCCCCACAGCCACTCCAGCATTTGTTACTTTCTGACTTTTTGAATTGGGCTATCCTTGAGGGTGTTAGGTGGTATCTCATTGTTGTTTTGATTTGCATTTCTTTTATGGCTAATGATCGGGAACATTTTCTCATATATATATTGGTCTCTCTGATTTCTGTCTCTGTGAAACTTCTGTTTAATTCCTTTGCCCATCTCCTCAGTGGGCAGTTAGTTTTGCTCTTTTTGGAAGCTATCAGGGTATTGTAGATTTTAGTAAAAAGGCCTTTATCTGATTTGTCATTGGCAAAGATGTTTTCCCAGTCTGTCTACTCTCTTATTACTCTCTTGGTGAATTCTTTCCATGTACACAGGTGTTTTATCTTTAGTATATCCCATTTGTCTATTTGAGCCTCCTCTGTGTCTTTCCCTATTTCTGTTAGCCTATGTAGTCCCTGTGCCAGTGTTCTCAGATTGTTCCCAGTTCCCTCATTGATGGCACTAATAGTTTGGGGTTTTACTTCAAGGTCTGTAATCCACCTTGAATTTATTCTAATGCATGGAGTGAGGTAAGGGTCTTGCTTAATTTTTCTATAGGTAGATATCCATTTTTTCCAGCACCACTTGTTGAAAAGGGTATCTGTTTCCCATTTGATACTTTTGGGGCCCTTATCAAAGATCAGTTGTCTGTATGATTGTGTTTTTATTTCTGGGTTTTCAGTTCTTTTCCATTGGTCTGAGTATCTGTCATTATGCCAATACCATGCTGTTTTGACCACTGTGGCTAAATAGTATGTGCGAAAGTCAGGTAAGGCATGCTCTCCCACAATATCCTTCTTCTTGAGGAGTTCTCTACTAATTCTGGGCTTCTTCCCTCTCCATATGAAGTTAGAAATCATTTTTCCATTTCTTTGAAGAAGGAGGATGGTACTTGTATCGGTATTGCATTAAACTTATATAGTGCTTTGGGTAGGACTGTCATCTTGACTACATTGAGTCTTCTGATCCATGAGCATGGGGTATTTTTCCATTTCATGAAGTCATTCTTGTTTTCTTGTAATAGTGTTCTGCAGTTTTCCTCATATAGATCTTTTGTTCTTTTTGTCAGGGATATCCCTAGATATTTCAATTTATGCTTGGCTATTGTGAAGGGTACCTCTTTTTTTATCTCCTCTTCTGTGGTCTTATCTGATGTGTACAGCAGACCCATTGACTTCTGATTGTTGATCTTGTATCCTGCCACTCTGCCATACTCCTTTATTGTTTCCAGTAATCCCTTTGTGGAGCTTTTGGGGTTTTCCATATATATAATCATATCATCTGCAAATAATGATAATGTCACCTCTTCTTTCCCCAGTCGTATACCTTCTATGTCTTTTCTTTGCCTTATGCTGTTAGCTAAAACCTCCAGTACGATTGAACAATAGAGGGGACAATGGACATCCTTGTCTGGTCCCCTTTTTCAGTGGGATTGTGTTTGTCTTTTCTCCATTCACTATCACATTGGCTGTTGGTTTTTCATATATAGCTTGTATTGTCTTGAGGAATTTTCCTTCTATTCCCATCTTCTCGAGTGTCTTAAACATGAATTGGTGTTGAATATTGTCAAATGCTTTTTCGGCATCTATGGATATAACCATATTATTCTTATATTTTTTCCTGTCAATATGGTGTATGATACTAATTGTCTTTCATATATTGAACCACCCCTGCATTCCAGGTATGAACCCCACTTGGTCATGGTGAATTAATTGTTTTAAATAATTTTGAATTCTATTGGTCAATATTTTATTAAGGATTTTTCCATCAATATTCATTAGGGATATTGGTCTCTAGTTCTCAATTCTTGTGGGATCCTTGCCTGGTTTGGGTATTAGTGTTATACTGACTTCATAGAAGGAGTTTGGGAGTTTGCCACCTTTTTCTATGCTTTGGAAGAGCTTGTGTAGGGTTGGTGTCAGCTCTTCCCTGAATGCTTGGTAGAATTCCCCTGTGTAGCCATCTGGTCCAGGTGATTTCTTTGTTGGTAGTCCCTTGATAACCTTGTCTATTTCTTCTATTGTTATGGGTCTGTTAAGATTCTTGACGTCCAATGGAGACAATATAGGAAGAGATAGCTTTTCCAAGAATTTATCCATGTCTTCCAAGTTGTTGAGTTCATTGGAGTAAAGATCTTTGTAGTACTGAGTCACTATTCTTTTGATTTCATTAGATCAGTTGTGATATCCTCTCTTTCATCCCTTATTCTTGCTATTGCAAATTTCTCTCTCCTTTCTTTGGTTAAGTCTGCCAACGGTTTATCAATTTTGTTAATTTTTTTCAAAGGACCAACTTTTAGCAGCGTTAATTTTTTCCATTGTTTTCTTATTTTCCCTCATGAATCTCAGCCCTGATTTTTATTATTTCTTTTCTTTTGCTATTATTGGGATTATCCTGCTGACTTTGCTCTAGTTGTTGTAAATTCTGTGTTAACGTATCAGTTATGAGACATTCTTCCTTTTTCAGATGTGCTTGTATTGCAATGAAACTTCCTCTTAAGCCTGCCTTTGCTGTGTCCCATAAGTTTTGGTATGTCGTGCTTTCATTCTCGTTGCTTTCTAGAAATTTTTTAATTTCCTCTCTGATCTGGGCCAGCACACCTTCCTTTTGCAATAGAGAATTATTCAATCTCCAACTATTTTCTCTTGTTCTCCTTAACTTCCTTTTGTTGATTTCCAACCTATGGCAGAATGATCTGAGAGTAAGTTCTGTATGATATCAATATGCTTAAATTTATGTAGATTCTCCTTATGTCCCAGTACGTGGTCTATCATCAAAAAACTTCCATGTGGGGCTGAGAAGAATGTGAAATGCTTTTCCTTTGGATGAAAGACCCTGTAGATATCTACCAAGTCAAACTGTCTGATTGCAGTATTTAGATCTCTCGCCTCCTTGTTGAGTTTCTTTACCTGTGATCTGTCCTTCTCAGAGAGTGGTGTGTTGAAGTCACCCAGTCACCCACTATAATTGTTGAGGCTGTAGTTTCTTTTTTCATCATATGAAGTGTCTGGTTTACATATTCTGCAGGTCTCTCATTTGGGGAATATATAGTTAAGATGCTTATTCGATCATTGTCTACCCTTCCCTTAAGCATTATATAGTGTCCCTCTTTGTCTCTTATTATGGTTTGCACTTTGAGGTCAATTTTATCTGATATTAGGATTGCTACTCCACCTTTTTTGGAATTGCTGTTTGCTTGATATATTTTTCTCCAGCCTTTGATTCTCAATATATTTTTTTTTGTGATCTTAAGATGTGCAGCAGATTGAGGGGGTATATTTTCTAAGCCAGTCTATTAATTTCTGTCTCTTAAGGCCTGAGTTCAATCCATTAATATTTAGGGTTATTATATCTATCTGTGCATTCTGTGTTTTCATCTTATCACTCTTGAATTGGATGTTTTTCTCTTTCCATGGGTTGTGTCAATATCTGTTTGTGGTTCATTCTTGCCTTTCTTCCATCTCTGAGCCAGAGTTATTTTGGGGGCTGTTATCCCTTTGACAGTTTCTGGGTAGATTCGTTCTGCATGTGTTAGGTCGTTGTTGTTCTTCTTCTCCCAGTGGTCGGTGAGAATCTTTTGTAGGGCTGGGTTCCTTTTGGCATATTCTCTGAGGTTTTCCTTGTCTGGAAAGACTCTTACTTCTCCATCAATTTTGATAGATAATTTGGCTGGATAGAGTATTCTTGGATTTGCATCATGTTCCTGCAATTTTCGGAATATACTGCTCCACTCTCTCCTCTTCTTCATAGTTTTCATTGATAGGTCCAAGCATATTATTATCTGTTTGCCTTTATATGTGATTGCCCTTTTTCCCCTAGCTGCTCTCATAATTTTCTCTTTTTCTTCATAATTGGATAGTTTAACAACTATATGTCTTGGTGTTTTCTTCTTGGGGTTTAGTCTAGCTGGTGTTCTTTCTGCCTCTTGTAAGGTTATATGGTTTTCATTCATTAAACTAGGGAAGTTTTCCTCTAAGCATTTCCTCACTATTTTGGATGTTGGTTTTCTTGATACCTCATCTTCCAGCAGACTGATAATCCTAATGTTGTTTCTTTTCATAGTATCAGCCAGGCTTCTAATATTTTCTTCTGCTTCTCTCATAGACTTGTTAGATTTTTTTCTCCCACTTATTAATTTCTACTTGTGAGTCCTCTAGGTCACTTGTCCTGTTTTCTGCCTCTTCCATTCTCTGGCTGAAATCTGAGAGCTTACTATTAGTTTTTGTTAGCTCACTCTTTAGTTCTTGGCTTTCCCTTTGGTGCGTGGCCTTTATCTCCTGTATCAATTCTTCTTTCTTTTTTAATGCGTCGCTCAAGATCTGCATACGTGTTAGTAACATCTTGAAGATTTCTTTCTGTGGTTGATCGATCTCCGCATTTTCTATGACTGCTGTTAGGTCCAGCTGATCTTGCATCGGATCCAGTTTCTCTTTTCTTGATACTGTGGAAGCTGCTAGCTGTTTTTTGTTTGATTTATTCGTATTAGGTGGCATTTTCCTTGGTGTTTTGTGGTCCTGGGGTCTCTCTTTAGGAGGTTGGTCTTATATTATAGCTTTCCTCAGGAACTGTTTGCAGCTAGGCCTTGCAGTTCTGATAGAGCGTGTTGGCTGAGCAGGGGAGTGGGTTTAGGGGATGGGGTGGGAGTTGGGTGGTCTGTTCCTGGCTAGGGGCACTTGCCACAGATAGGTGGGAAAAAATCCTCTAGCACTCTGGGGTGGGGAAGACTGGCTGGCTGTCTACCCAGGGGGCAATGTAAAGCAGGACCTCTCTGTTGTGGGTCTTGGGGAGGGCGCCCTGAACCAGCAGCGTCTGTGAGGAGTGCAGGCAACTGTGGGGAGTGGGGGCTTTCCTTCAGCTGCTGTTAGAAAGAGTGGCCCAGGTGGGCAGGCTTGGGTTTAGGGGATGGCTTAGATCTTATCCTGAGCAGTGGTGGCGCCCTTAAGGTGTGCCTGGGCGCGGGCCTCCGGGGTGGGGGAGGGCCTCCGGGGTGGGGGTGGGTCTGGCCCACCGTTGTGCTGGGGGCACAGGAGTCCCTGGGGGTGGGGAGCGAGAGGTGTGGGTCTGCGTGACATGTTCCCTGGGCACCCTGGGCATCTTGGGGTGGGGAGGACTGGTCAGCGACTGTGCACGGGCGCTGATTAACTGCGGGTCCCTGATCTCAGGGTCGCAGCATGGGCGACCTGGATCCTGCCTGTACAAAGAACCGGCAGTGTCTGTGTGGGCGGCGTGTGTGCGTGTCTGTGGGGAGTGTGGATGTGCAGGCCGCGCCTGCTCCTAGTTGGTTCAGAGGAGGGCTCTGAGCTTTCCTGGAGTCACAAAACCCAATTTGAGAGCCCCACCCTTCCCTGTGTCACCCCCACTCACCTATCTCCAGGAGCTCCGGGCGTGGGCTTCCTATCTGGCCGCCATCTTCCCTTGCTCCTCCCTTTCCTGTCTTTTTAATGACTTCTTGATTTCTTCATGAATGATGTGCTTGATGCTTTCCCATGTCTCATTATGTCTGCTATCATTCATGTTCAATGCATTTGAAATAGCCAGTAACATAGACTCCAGCATTACAGAAACACACAAGCCACTACAGTATAATAACCTGACAGACCAGTGGTGGACTATCATCCATTCAGCTTCTCTAACCAAGTTTCAGACTTTAGGTTCTGGCACCATTGCCTTCTCAGATTTTAGATTTTATTATTGATAATTCTGTGATCACACAGACTGGTGTGGTTTTTCCAGTATGGGTTGAGTTGACTCCTAATTTAGATAGTTCCTGACTTTGAGTCAAGCCTTTAAGACCTCCAGAC
This sequence comes from Nesogale talazaci, assembly GCA_004026705.1. Classification (NCBI taxonomy): domain Eukaryota; kingdom Metazoa; phylum Chordata; class Mammalia; order Afrosoricida; family Tenrecidae; genus Nesogale; species Nesogale talazaci. The sequence continues at coordinate 6,763 of PVJH01015203.1, forward strand.
GCCGTTCTTTTTTCTGTTAGCCGTCTGATTTTTTCACCACATTTTGCTATACTATCATAGCTTTAGTCATCTCTTTGTCAGGATGAGTACTGAGTCGGATCCTATTCTAAGACCTAATTATTCTTAGATTAGGTGTAGAGTTTAGGGCACCCCAACATTCATTCATATACGTATGCTTTATGTATGTTCCAAATTCACTTTAGGAAAACCCTTACCATTTTATTGGGGTACATCATAAATTATCCATCTGGGACATCAGTCAATTATACTGATTGTATCACGTGTAGGACATCTTTTCAGATTATTGACTTGTGCTTCTTCACAACTTAGGTGACTGGATACTTTTCCCACACACCTTGAGGTTTGGAGATATGGAAGTACTTTCAGTAGCATTGATCTACAAAGGCAGAATAATGCCTGCTAGACTAAACAAACCAAAAAACAAACTTGCTGCATCTTGTTGAAGCTGACTCCTAGCAGTCCTGTGGGAGGGGCTAGAACTACTGTTGCGAGTTTCAGAGACAGTAAACTCTTTCTTGGAGTAGAAAAATACCACTTTTCAGCTGGCAGACTAATAGATGTCTCAAAAATGCAGAGAGAGTATAAAAACAGCCAATAAATGTTGGTCTGGGGTCATCGTTCATTGAGCATCCTCAAAGCAATAGGTTAGGACAAAACCGAGTTCCAGTTTCCTAACCTTGGAGTAGAGGTCATCTGCTTCTTCTCCCCAAAGGCATTTCAGCTGTAAATTTAAGAGATTATTTCAGTTTCTTAGACCTGTGAGTTATAGGTGAGGTTAAGGTTAAGCTCAGTTGCCTTAGTGAAGTACTCAATTTGGGTCATTTTGGTATAATCAATAGTGTTGTACACCTCCAAAGGAGATACTTTACTGTATCAGTTGTCTATAACATGCTGCCTAAATCACAAAAGACTGGATATAAAACAGTTTAAAAGTGCCCATGTAGGAACATGATACTGGGTGCACTTTCCCTTGGTGCCTCTATAAATGTTGTTAAGAGCACTTTTCAAAGTCAGATTGCCTCACCTGATTTACTCACCATCTGAGGTATAATTGCATTTGATATAGGCATATTCCCTTCTTTTTGATCGTAGTTCCTGGTAAGGCTCACTAATTACTCTTGTAGGGGTGCCTGCTGATTTGCAATGAGTGCAAATCTCTGGTACAGGGCAGGATTCCTCTCCCTCCTCTTACAGCATGGGAAACTGACCCTATCTGGAGTGAGTCCCCCCTCTGAAGTGGTTTTGAAGATGCTCAAATAAGGTGGTGATATATAATTTATTCCTTGAGGCATCGGATTAGAAGACTACACGAACTAAGAACAGAAACCTGTTTTTGTCTTTGTTTTTACCATTATAGTAGTGGGCTCATATAATATTTGTCCTGTAGTGATTGGCTAATTTCACTCAGCATAGTGATTTTCAGGTCTATCCATGTCATGATGTGTTTTGTGGTTCCATAACTGCTTTTTAGGGATTCAGAGTATTCCATTTTGTGTATGTACCAGGATTTTTTTTCATCCACTCTTCATCCAATCATATTTTGAGTGTCTTTCAACCTGAGCAGCTCATCTTTTGACTAGGTCTGGTGATTTTCCAACATTTTTCATAAGGTTTTCTGTGACCTGACTCTCAGGAATTAACAGCTTATTCCTTCTTCATAGACTGTAAGCTTTGTTGAAACCTGTTAACTTTGGTAGACCCTTCTGGCATTTGATATACTGGTGACATAGCTTCCAGCACCACAGCAGTAAGATACACTGACAGAGAAGTAATGTGAAAGTAAAGAAATAGGTTAAACTGAATCAATCATTATATGTATCTGACAGAGAGAAAACATAGGAAAGTGACTTCTATTAAAACAGAGGTTTGGCATGGGGAATCCAGGACAGACGAAACCTTCAGGACCAGTGGTGAGAGTGGCGAAATGTGAAGGTGGAGTAGAAAGGGGAAACTGATGATAAGGATCTACATATAACCTCCTCTCTGTGGTATGGAAAACAGGGGAGGGGGTGAAGGGAGACGTTGGACAGTGTACAGGAGAACAAAATAGTAATAATTTATAAATTATCAAGGGTTCATGAGGGAGGTGGACGTGGGGAGGGAGGGGAAAAATTAGGAGCTAAAACCAAGGGCTTAAGCAGAAAGCAGGTGTTTTGAGAACGATGATGGCAACAAGTGTACAAATGTGCTTTGCATACAATGGATGTGTGTATTGATTGTGATAAGAGTCATAGGAACCCCCAACAACATGATTTTTAAAAAAGAGTTGTAAGAGTCCCCAATAAAACGATTTTAAAAATAAAATAGAGGTTTGGGAAGTGTATCATAGAAAAGCTCAACTAATTTCATGTACGTGATAAGTTAGTAAATGATAAAAGTTTATATTTTGAGTCGGTGGGAAGTGAGCAGTTAATAAATGAATCTTTCTAACTGGCTAGACATCCGAAAGAAATCCTTACTTGCCACACAGATCAATAATTTAAAAATGAATAGCAAAACAGAAATTTGCAAGAAAGTCTGAGGACTACCTGTGCTGCCTTGGGTTAATGGAGGATTTCTCACAGACATTAGAAACTAACATCCCCCCTTCCCCAAATTCCCTGCCATTGACTCAATGCTGATCCATATCGACACTCCTGTGGGTGTCCAAGACTCTCGCTGTTTACTGGAATAGAATGAGAAAGCAGAAAAGGAAGAGATCATCGAGTGCATGCAAATTAAAATATGTTCTATAATTAGGCTGCTATTTTTCATTTTCATGCTTGAATTTAATCCAGAGTCATTTGATTGGTCTCTTTGGAGGACACACGACATTTGAAAAGCAGAGCCCAGGAAAACAAAGCTGGAGGTTAAAGGCCTAAGAAAATTGATCCAGAAGAATGATACATACCAAGAGATATACTTTAATCCCCTTAACTGGGTCTAAAGGAAAATGATTTATTAATGATTATTGTACTCCCAAATTTCATTTTTGTAAGGACAGCAAACATCCAAGAAACAATAGGAAACTGGAATCAGTAGCATCGCAAGTTCTAGAAATAGTCCCAAATAAAGCAATCTAATAATGAAAAATGGATTTTAATTCTATAGTCAAAGGTGGTTCAATCTTTCCAAATGAGGCAGACGAGCTGAATCCTGAATGAATAGATGGTGAGGATGGAAGCCTAGTTAATTCAGTGCTTCTTGAGGTTGCTGGAAATGCTACACTAAATTTTCTTGAAGTTATGGAAAAGGAATCATAAATATATTTATTTTTAATAATTTGTTTCCTTTCAAAATGCTAATTAAAGAGAAGACATCTTATTCAAATTGAAGAAATATTTAATTCTAAAATATTTAATTCATATAGAAGTGAATTGGATATAATATAAGTGTTCTCCTTCTTTAGATTGACCAATAATATTATTCTCCCACTCAACAATTTACTGTGTATTTTTGACTTTTTAAATATATTTGTATGCATACCAGCTTATATGCAGGTGTGTATGAGTATATTTATATATATAGAAATATACATATACTGCATATGTTGTTCTGTTTGAGCTTTCTGTGATGCAATATGTATTGAAGAATTTCAGATGGATAAATGGATATATCTTATTCTATTTAATAACTGAATAGACTCCAAGGAATGAATGACAAGGGGAAAGGCAGAATCAATACTCAAGGATTTCCAAGCAACATTTGGCATCTACAAAGGTCAGTTACTAGTAATAACAATATTCTAGTAGTTTCTTTATTACATTATATTGTCTTCCCCTCCCTTGCTTTAGCATCAGGACAATATCATTCAAAAATTAATATGGTATATTATGGTATATTTTATGGTATATTTTCTCATGTACTTGTACACTTTAGGAGAATTGAAATTTTTATAACATTAAGTCTGTCAAGGTACATAAAATCATTCTGTATTTATCCATTTATTTTCAAATTTCTTATAGCAAAATTATATAATTTGTCTCATATTTTTCTGATTATTTGTTAAATGTATTTTTTGTATTACTTTTCTAATAGGTTTTGGTCCAAATTTAAGAAAATTTTGAATTATTTTTATCTATTTCCAGCTACTATTTTGGATGCAATTTTTTTTAAACAAAAAAATTTGTTAGGAAATGATCCAGACATCACACAATTCAACAATTCAGCCACATTAGTAAGAGCTGTACAATTTCTATCCCAATCCATTTTATAACATTTCTTCCTTCTTGTACTCCTTGTTATTAGCTACCATTACGCCCTCGTCCCCTCCACCAGATTCCCCCGGAACCTTTAATCTAGTTATTGCCTCTGTAGATTCACCCATTTGGGTTTTGTATATTGAAAAATAGAAAAATGCCTAACAGGGTCAAGAAGGCTACCAACAATAAAACACAGCAGAGATAAACCCCCATATGGAAGAGAACAGAACATATTTAAAAACAGAGCAAATTCAAAATGTGTCAAAAGGGAGTGTGTTTGTCTGGGTAGAATAGAGGAACAAATTTCATCGACACGCATATAGATATAAGGAAAAGGTTTATATACAAGAGGAACAGGACATTGAGCCCAGTGCAGTTCAAAGTCATAAGTCCAGTATTAACCCATATGCCCAAAATCAGTCTCTAAAGTCTCCTTCTGACTCATGAAGTCATAGGTCAGTGGGTGCAGAATTCTGGCACTGGCAGGGGTCTCCACATGGCTCCTTGCTTTCAGGGCTCAGGGTCCATCAACAGCAGAAGCAACTCATCGCTGACAGAGGTGTCCATGTGGCCGCCCGAGCTTCAGAGGTCTGACTCTATCAGGGCAAAGTCCTGTGGTCTCTCTGCTGGCTCTTCCAGCTTCTCGGACGCTGCCATCTTGTCTTGTCTGTAATTCATCATCTCTGAGACTAACTCCTCACCACTGGGGAAGATAGCTTCTCATCTTCACGAGGGAAATATCGCGAGATTTCCCAGAAGTCTCAGAAGAAAGCCATGTCCACACGGAGGCCTCATTGGCTACTCAATGGCTGTCTCAAGATTAAAAGGCTAGACTTTACAACAACATTTCAATCATAAAATTAACATAAGCAGACGACTGCCACAGGGAGATAAAATGATACAATTTTAACTATTCAACCAAAATTTTCATTTTAATCTACTATGATGATGTCTACAATACTCTCTGATAGCTAGGTGATTCCCTTCCCTCAATTATGGCCAGAGAGAGATAACCACAGACTTATTCTGTATATAGATCCTGCAAATGTATTGTGGGGAAACCAGAATTTTCACCATTTAAGCTCTCATATCATTCTGTCATTTGGATTTTATTATTATTATTTTTTTTGAGGGGGCATCACTGCCTCTGTTGGTCGTGCTCCTGTGAGCCGCTGCTGGATTTGAGCCACCAAGCCTGTGGGCCACAGTCCCGCACTCAACCACTTACACCACCAGGGCTCAGCCCTGGATTATATTATTTACAATCCTTGAATTACACAGGCTGGTGTGCTTTTACCATGTGGGATTAATTGATGTCTCACTTAGATGGCTTTTAATTTGAAAACAAGCCTTTAAGACTCTAGATTCCAATCTTTTTAATAGCCAGGCACCATCTAGTTTCCTTAATACACTTTGGTGCAGCACCATTATCTTGAATATAAGTTTTTAGTTGTTAGATTTTCAAAATCGGTAATTTCATTACCTTTAAATAAAGACATTTCCTTTATCTTTCTAGTATTTATATCTGCCTTTTCTTCCAGTTTCACTTAAGTGAAAAATCTTTCCTTATAAAGATAAGAATGCTTCTATCATTAAGGGTAGCATGTGATGAATTTCTTTTAGCTAACTATTGAATGTAAGGATATTTCTTTATTAACTTAATTTTAGAACTATCAAGGTCTGAGTAAGGGGACACATTGGACAGTGTATTATATGAAAAAGTAATAACAATTTGTAAATTATTAGAGGTTCATGGGGGAAGAGGGAGGGAAGGGAAATATGGGGAACTTATACTAGTGGCCTTAGTGGAGGGAGGATGTTTTGAGAATGATGATGGCAACAAGTGTGCAAATGTGGCCTGCATACAATTGATGTATGCATGGATCATGATGGGAATTGTATGAGCCCCCAATAAAATGATTCATTAAAAAGGAAAAAAAGGGAGGGGGGAAGAGGAGCTTATACCAAGGGCTCAAGTGGAAAATATTTGGAAATGAATATGACACCATATGTACAAATAAATCTGTTTTGGAAGAAGTATAGCCAGAATCTCCTTAAAAGGCATGGAAGGCAAGGCTTCATCTCATGTGCTTTTTACACGTTATCCTGAGAGACCTGTAACTGGAAAAGGACAACATGCTTGGTCAAAATAGAGGGACAGTGAAAAAGGAGATGACCTTAGTGATGAATCGACTTGGTGAGTGCAACAATGGGTTTGAATATTATAAACATTATGAGGATTGTGCAGTTCGGGGTGATGTTTTGGTCTGTTTTACGGAGGGTCTCTAGGAGTCAGAACCAACTCAACAGCACTGTAGTAGTTATTCAATTTCATGCCAACTTAATAAATAGGATGCAAGGATAGAGTCCGGCCCGTCAATAAGGTCACAAGGTAACACCCATCAGGAATATTCTAGGAATTTCCTCTTTTTACCCTGGGAGGAAGAACCCACTCTCTCTGCTTCACATTCCTGTTGGCAAGCAACATGGAGCCCTGCTGATGGCAGCCAGAGTGCTGAGATGCTTCTACTGCCACTGGGTCCACAAGACTTTCACTCAATGACCTGTGAACTTCCTGCATTAGGCATCATTGGATGTGCTCCATGAGTCTAGAGAGGAATTCATGGCCTAATATCAGATGTATGGCCTATTGTCAAACCTATAGACTTGATCTGTCCTGGGATAGGGTTTTTTTCATTTTCTTTTTTTTTTTTTGGGGGGGGATGTTTTTCCTAATGTAAAATTATACTTTGACATAAAGCTCTTTCCTAAAAATATATGGGGTCTGTGTTTCTCTAGTCAACCAGGACTAACACAAGCACTTAACAAATACATGCCTATCCTATTAGATTGCTGTTAAAACCAAACAAGAAAATCTATTAAATAATACATAGCCTTTCACATGGTACAAAGGATATAGTCAACAAATATGAGGCCCTTTCCTTCTTCTTTTAATGTGCTAGGGTTTTCAAAAATTTTAATGAAAAAAAATACAAAAACAAAATCAACCAACCAACAAACCCCAAACACTCTTAAGAACAAAACTAAATACAATACTTACTAGCAGTTGCTTTATTCACTCTCCACATTTCTCATTGCTTCAGTTACCTGCATACACAAGGGTAAGCATAAAAGTATTGTTAAAAAAGTATAGAAGCCGTTATTAAGCAAACTATCAAAAGGTGAAGCTATTATGTCATGATATATTCTCCATATAAGCATATCCACTTGGGGAAGCAGAGTCTTTTTAACTCTTTCCTGAATAATTCTCAACTCTGATTTATACTATGTCAAAACGACATTTTTAAGGGCATCAAATGCATTCCTTTATAAATATCCATTAGGTTCTAGGACCAATAAGAAATCTAAAGTGAGGGCTGAGCCCCAGTGGCTTGGTGGTTGTGCGCAGGACTGCGGACCACTGGATTGGAGGTTCAAATCTAGAAGCAGCTCTCCAGGAGCAAGGCTGGGCCTCCTACTCCCACCACCAGAGGGCAGTGATGCCCCCCCAAAACAAACAAAAAAGAAATCTAAAGTGACAAGATAAAGACTGTAGTGTGAATGTGGCAATGCTTCCTAATAACATTCTGATAATAGAATAGCCCTGGCTATCCTAGAAGAATAAAGGGTTACACTTCTTAAATAGAAATTAATACAGTTACATTAAAAAGAAAGAAAAAATTGGCAGAATCTTTCTGGTCTTTTTCTCATAAATGCAGTGTTCACTTGTCTAAACTTTGTTCCTAATATGCTCCCATGATTTTCTGATATCCTTGAAGAAAAATAGTCAAAATTTCATTTAATGTCCCCCCTCCCCCCAACAGACAAATAGTTGGCATAACCACCTGAGCTGACCTCTCTACCTTGGCCCAGCAGATCCCTTTGGAAGCCATTGGTAAATCCAAGATTTGTCCTGGTTATTTTCATGAGTTTTAATCTTGTTTAAAAGACTGATGGAGAGATTAGCTCTTTGAGCTAACTGATCTTCACAGAAAATGCTACTGAGACAAGGATGTTTGCTTGCAATTGAAAATGACAAACCGAGTGAGATCCTGACTTCAGCAGCTATTGCATATCAATGGTAACAATGTGGCCTGCCACCACCAGTTTTTGGACTTGAGCTGCAGTTTCCTCATTTGTTGACATTGATGACCTTCCCTTTCCTGGTTCATCTTTGAGGTCCTCCTTACTATCCTAGAAATGTTAAGTCCACCTGACCCTTTTTTTCTGTATGCGGGCTAGCCTTTGAATAAGCTTGTTGGAAAGCTTCAATGATTTGGGAAAATAGTAATTCGATTTAATTAAAAATTCAATATTAGCGCTGACCTTAAAGGATTGTTTCCCATTGCACAAGAAATAACTTCTTTTTATTTTGCAGTCATTCCAATGAAACCGAAGCACAGATATTTCTGAGACAACTTATCTTCAACTGCCTAGTGACTGCAGAAACCTGCGTAAGGAGATTTTGTTTGAAATTAATACTGTGCAGGAATAAACAGGAACCCCAGAGCAATACATTTTTACTTACCCTCATAGAAAATGATCTAATGATTTCCTCTCCTTGACTTTCTCTTTGCATCCTACTGTCTAATGTTGCTGTTTTTATGATGGTATGGAAATATTGAGATTGCACTAGAGACTCTTGAGTTTTTGACCTTTTTTTGAATGTTAAGTGCAAGTTCAAGAATTAAAGACAATAGAGCACAATATTTTCACCCACACAATATGATGATCTATGAGAAAATCCACATAGACAAATAGGCTGAACCGGAATGGAAGGAATAATCTGAACATCCCCACAAATATGTATGTGCCTTTTAAAAACAATGTTATTAGCACTTTATCTACATGTCATACAATTCAGTAAATCAACCAAATGAAGAAGAGCTGCATAACCGTCATCACATTCAATTCAAGGACATTTTCTTCTTCCTGGGAAGTCATTGTTATTCATGTCATTATTATTTGAATTGTGGCAGGAAAACATGCACAAAAGAACATTGTCCAATTCCACAACTTCTATTTGTATAAGTCAGCATCATTGATTAGACTCTTTGTGCAATATAGCCACTATTGATATCCTTTTCCAATTATTCTTCCACCATTAAACTCATAAACGCAATGCCTCCTATGCCACAAGTCTTTCCTCTTCACCTGTGGCAACCATTGATCAAGTTTGATGTCTTATTTTCTCTCATGTTTTTTTGATATAATATTCACATGTCATGCACTTTCATGGTTAAAATGCTTTTTAAATGATTTGTACACATATGTATGGTTTTGGCAGAGGGCATGTGTATGTGATAATCTAACTTTCCTGTAAATGTATCAGGAAAAAGGTGAGCTTTCTGTTCCTGTAAATAGTTGCAGTCTCTGAAACTCACAGGGGCAGTGCTTCCCCGTCCGACAGATTTGCTAACAGCTGGCATTGGCATGGTGACCGTTTGTTTGGGTTTGCTAAATATTTCTATTAAGGTGATGGAGTATAACAGGGGGCAAAGTGAAGAAAACTTCTTGGATGTAAGAAGTTGAGGGAATGAATCATTTACTAGATCTTGTGGCTCAGATCCAAACCTAGGGGCCCCGAAGTCCATTGGCATTTTATTGTTAGGTGCCATCTAGTCAGTTCTAACCCAAAGCGACCCAATACACAGCAGAAAGAAACATTGCACAGTCCTGTTCCATCCTTAAAATTGTTCCTATGCCTGGGCCCGTTGTTGCAGGCACAGTGTCAATCCATTTCTAGAAGGCCCTCTGCTTATGTGCTGCCCTTCCACTCTACCAGAAAATTATGTCCTTCTTCTCCAGGGACTGGACTCTCTTAACAATGTATTCAAAGTCTGTAAGAGGAAGTCTTGTCATACTTACTTCTAAGGAGCACGCTGGACACACTTGATCCAGTACAGATTGATTTGTCTTTTTAGCAGTCCATGGTACTTTCCATATTCTTCAGCATCACAATTCAAATGCATCACTACTTCAATTTTCTTTATTCAGTGCCCAACTTTCACATGTGTATGAGACAATGGAAAATACTCGGTCAGGCACACCTTAGTCCTCAGAGTAACATACTTGCTTTTCAATTGACATATCATTGTCTAGTCTACAATGTCTACATGCTACTATTGTCTAGACATTCATAGGGATCATCTTAAGTGTAACTATTATATCCTCTCCCTGTCTGGAGGGGGAAAATGAGGAACACCAAAGATGCATAGCAACAATTAGTTCAATAGACCCATGGAGCTTATGAACTATGAGACTAGAAAAACTAGATGGTGCCCGACTACCACCACAAATTGCTCGGAAAAGAATCACATTAAAAGGACCTGAATAGAGCAGGAGACAAGGTTTATTGTTTAGATAGAGACTGGTGAATAGAGAGAGACTTAATAGAGACTTTGGTGGAACTGAATTTACCCTGTCACTCAATTTTCAGTCAAACAATAGAAAGGGAACAAAACATTAGTGACTTGGACAGGCCTTAGAATAATCTCCCATTAGAGATCAAAAGGTCAGCATTTGTCAAGGGAAAGGTTCAGAAAACTTCAGCGACAAGCAAAATGGAGGACAGCAACATAGGAAAGAGATGAAATAAGTATTATTTCGTTGAAGAGATTGTAATGAATAAATTGAAGCAAAATATTTATGAATTGTTAAATATAAAACTGACGATCTGCTCTATAAATACTTGCTCAATTCTCAAAAGCAAAGTGTTCTAAAAAAGAATACTTATTTGATTAAATTTTTAAAAATATTTTTTTGAAAAAAAATTTTTTTGATAAGAACTTTGCTTACTGGCTCTTGGGTGAGGGATGATATAATAAAATTTTCAGATCTTAAAACAAGCTAATGAGAATTCCTCTAAGAAAAGCACCGCTTGTAAGGAATTTTGTGTTAATACCTGGTATATCAAGGAGGGATCAATTTCACAGACAGCACTCAGATATGCCGAGTGCCATACTGGAGTTTGTTTATTTAGAATTTAGATGAAGGATTTAGGAATCTCTGATATCTAAATTTGAAGAGAGAAAAGCACTCTGTGAACTTAATAACTCTGTGAACTTAAAGCCACATTCCTGCAACTCTTCAGCCCCTCGATGTCAGACTCTGAAGGAGCCAATGTTGCGGGAAAGCCAGTAAACAAGAGATCATTGGAAAATGTGCCTTTCCTTCTACCACTGTCCTTTAGAACAGTTGAGTTTGAAAATCTTTAACGTATCATACACTTATCTGCTATTGGATACAGGGAAGAAAAATCAACACTGTGCTTTGTGGGTCCTAGGCTGTGGGTTTGGCAGAACATTTTCATGGATTCTCAACCTCTCAGGCCCACGTGAGTAATGGTAAACGAGCCCCTTTCCATGTCCCGCCCAGGCAGATGTCGACCAAAAGAAAAGACTAAACAAAGTTTTCTTTTTTTATCCCAAAAGAAAACACATAGAAAAATGAGCGGGAGAAGGATCTGGTCAAATTTACTGTAAATGCCTCCAGAAAGAAGGCCAGTCACAATGTGACAAATCCTTTGCTCCATAAATTGGAAATGCCCGTATTCCTTCAGTGAGCATTTACCTGGTAGATTACTCTCACTATAAATCAGGTTCTTCCTGAGTATTTAACATCTGCTCTCTCCGGGAGTAAATGCTGTGGATAAATTTGGGTATGGGGATTTGTTAAAAAATGTTAGCACTTTCTTTTTCTTTGCTTTCTTAAAAATACCATTTTATTGGAGTCTCTCACAATCTTTCATTTTCTTTGCACTGAGTGTATTGTTCAATTTCATGCTTGTCTTCTTGATAAGCATAGCAAAATTTGTAATGCTCCTTCCAGAACTTGAAAATAGTAATGTGAGAATCCCAAGAAGGCTTAAACCCAAAGGATGAAGAAAAAGAGGGAAAAACTAGCTCCAGGTGAGAGACATTAGTGAATTTTTAGAAGCTAGAGGTAGATGGAGGAGTGGTAAGATACTTTCTAAAAATGCAGCAAAGAGTGTCAGATAACTAAATAAACAAGGTAAGTTTTGTTTATTAATTTACTAATCTCCAGCGAACACTTTCACCTGGTTTTCATACTTTGAGAGATTAGTAAGTAAATGCAGTTTGCTTATTGAGTAAACCGTACCTGAAAGTCATAAGCAGAGTGGAAAACAGAGACAAATAAAGTACATTTTCCCTGTGGAACCTAATAAAGACTCAAAAGTTTGATATACTAAGTGTTCCAAAAGCATGAGCTAAATACAAGAAGATGAGTTCAAAAGATGTAAATAAACAATTAAATTCCCATGCCTTTATTTCTTTATGGAGTGCTGGAGAGTACTTCTTTTTTCTCATCGCACACACCCAGAGGTGTGTTTCACCCATAGACACGAAGCAGTATTGGCTCTGGATTTAGAAAGAAATTCAAGAGGAAGCCACTGTACTGAAATGAGGGCACACGTGAGTGAACATCCTTAGACACTTCTTCTAATTGTTGTCCTCCCAGAATTCTGACCCTCAGTTCAGAGCATCCTTCTCGGGAGCAAGAGAGAGCACCTAGACATTCTATGTTTGGATGGACCTCAATAAGAAAAGGTTTTGTTGCCTATTAATCCACAGTTGAAGTCCACCAAAAAAGAATTGATGCACTTTGCATTTGTGCCCCATTTACTTCTCGTGTTTTTCTCCTTCTTTACTCTTACAGATTTGGAGAATATTCCTATTTTCACCCTTACACATGAATTTAAGCAAGTATCTTTTAGTAAAAGCCTTCTGAATAATAATTTATAAAGTAATGAGGACTGGGGGGAGAGGGGGAAGGGGGAAAGAAGAGAAGCTCATATCAAGGGCCCAAGTGGAGAAGCAGTTATTAGGAGAAAGTTAATGAAAGCAGGCATGTGAAGGTGCTTGGCACGGTATATATAACTATGCATTGAACTATGTAGGGTGAAAAGCGATGTATGAGCCCCCAATAAAATGATTAAATTTTAAAAAGAAAATGAGCCTTCTGAATGGAAGCAAGATGATGACAATTAGCATAAATTAAAAAAAGCTTTTTTTAAAAAATCCAGAGTTAAGATTCTCACAGAGGTAAGAAAACACTGAAGCTATAGTATTAAAACTAAACCCAAGCCAAACCCACTGCTACCCAGTCAATCTGAATCAGACAATATTATCGGAGAGATTAGAAGTGCTCTGGGGACCTGAGATTTAATATCTCATGGAGCAATTGTAAATTAAAAAATTAATAAATGTATTGGAAGTTAATGTTGAAGAAATTCCCAAATAAAGCAGAATAGTATAGAGAATGCAGCTGAAGAGAGAAAAGGATATAAAATATTGGGGCTTAGTCTAGATTCTAACAAGTCCTAGGGGTACAGTATTCACTTAAAAGAAATGAAAGACCCACTCCCACCAGCGGGCCGAGATGCCTAAAAAAAAAAGAAATTAAAGAAAAGAAAACTGAAAGAAATTTCAAATAATCAATAAGTTGACATAAATATCATACCAAAGGAACTGCTACTGCCAAAGGTCAAAGCAAAACAGAGAGAGAGAGAGAGAGAGAGAGAGAGAGAGAGAGAGAGAGAGAGAGAGAAAGTATTAGGAATCAAAGAGATAAAAAATCCACTAATAAATAGTTAGTACATTCAATTCATAACTTAGAAGGTGTATTGCATTGTCACTGAGTCCATTCTGATTTATAAAGGATTTTCAGGACTCTACATTTTACAGGAACTGAGAGACTCATCTTTCTGCCAATTAAAAATTGAAAGCAAACAATGATCTCATGCATCATAAAACAGTAGAGTAACACTTTCAAAATTATACAAGAAAATTATTTTTACCATAGAAAATATAGGACTAGATCACTTAAATTCCACAAAAGTAGCTGTCTCTAAGCATATTTGTACAAGAAAGAAGAGCCAGGAGTAGAGATGTCTTCTAGACCCCGAGATCCCTGATCAGTGAAATTTCTCAATCCAGGAACAGAAAGCTATGTTGCTAAAGAAGGGGCAGAGAATTGGGAGACCATCAGTGGTAGCTAGAGCACTAGAGAATGTAGTGGACTTCCTGGCTCGCAGAATGGATAAAGCAGAGTGCCTTCAGACAGGAAGCTTGCCTGAAGAGTGGAATGCCCCAGGGCACTTCATTAGGTGTTAAGTTTTCTGCTTAAGGTTTGTGAGAGGAAATCTCAGCATCCTCTTTTTTTTGGGGGTGGGGTGGGGTGGGGGGGGCATCACTTCTCTCCGGCGGCGGTGGGAGTAGGAGGCCCAGCCCCACTGCTGGAATTAAACCTCGGTCCCAGTGGCCCGCAGTCCCGCCCGCAACCACTACGCCACGGGGGCTCAGCCCTCATCATCCTCTTTTTAAGGGGCATTCTGGCTCTACTTCCAAGACGGATTTGTGGAGGAACATATGCGAACAAACCCAACTTATACGACCAAGTCGATGTGGACTCAGAGTGACCCTACAGAACAGGGTAGGACTGTCCCTGTGAGCTTCCAAGATTAACTCTTTATGAGAGTAAAGCTTCGTTCTTTTACCCACAAAGCAGCGGATGGTTGTTAACTGCTGTCCTTGTGGATTTCAGTCAAATGCATGACCACTGCATCATCAGGGTTCCTTGGTGGAACACGCCAGGGCCAAAATCATGAAAACAAGTTGGGCATAACCAAACATTTTGAAGAAATGAGTTACTGGGTCTGGGGGCTCAAGACTGTAATCTCAGAGGACACCAAAGTCAATTGCAATGACAAAGTCTAAGACAATGCTAAACACCTGCCTTGGTCAGTATTAGCTGGGGTCTTAGGAGGTTATAAATCGCTATCTAAGATGTAACCATTAGTCTCTCCCTGTCCAAAGGAAAGCAAAGTGAGAAAAATAAAAAAAAACACATGGAAATAATTAATTCAATGGATGAATGGGCCACATGAACATCAGTCTTCATGACACAGAAACAAGAACCAGATGATGTACAGCTACCACTGAGAGAGAGAGAGAGAGAGAGAGAGAGAGAGAGAGAGAGAGAGTTAGAAAGTCCTCGAAAGAATGGGAGAACAAGCGAGAACAAACCTCGAAGTCATGACAGAGGTCAAGTTTGCTGTGCGGTTAAAAGCTGGTCTACTCTCTGGTCTGGGACTGAACTCATGTCCAAGGCACAGTTTTCAGCAGAGTCATGGACAGTTCTGTAAGAAGAACAATAATACTGAAGAAGTAGGCACGTCTTAGAATAATGGACCATTTGTGTTAGGGGACATTGTTTATACAAGGACAAAGCTCAGGAGTATTAGGAAGGAAGGAAGGAAGAATGGAGACAGGAACACAGGAAGGAGGTGAGAGGTATGATGGTCTATTGAGAAAAATTTCAATGAAGCCTAATGGTGTGGGTTAAATTTCAATGTAAAGAAAAGAAAAATAATTCACAATGGAATCAACTAGCAATGTCATGATACATGGAGAATGTATTGATGCTGTTAAGGATTTCATTTTACTTGGGTCCACAACCAGTGTTCATGAAAGATGTAGTTAAGAAATCAAATGATAGAAAAAGAAAAAAGTCAAATGATGTATAGCATTGTACAGTTTTGTTGCCGAAGACCACCTGAAAATGTTAAAAAGCAAAAAGTATCACTTTGAAGACAAAGATGTATCTGACCCACACCATGGTAATTTAAAAATATCATTTTATTGGGAGCTCTTACAGATATCCTAACATTATATAGTTGAATCACATCAAACATCATTGTACAATTTCTAGCATTCTTCAAAACATTTTCTCTGTTCTTAAACTCCTTGATATCAGCTTCCCTTCACCCCTCCCCGATCATACCCCTTAGGAATCCTTCTTTTTATTTTTCTATAAAATTTTTAATAATAAAGCTATTATTATTATTTTAAGGATCATTTTATTCGGGGGTTCTTACAGCTCTTAAAACAATCCATATGTCAATTGTATCAAACATATCTGTACATATGTTGCCATCATTATTTTCTAAACATTTAATTGCTATTTGATCTTTTTAGCTCATCATTTCCCACCTTCCCTTTCCTCTTGTTAAATTATTGTTTTTATATTTAATCATTTTTGCCATATTTTACACAATCTAATACAATCATTTACATACAATTCTGTTGTTCAATCCTATAGAGTTTTGCAGTCATTTATGTTATCAGCTCCCAACTAATTCTCTCTATCCCCGCTCCCCTCCCCAGCTTCCCTGTACCCCCAGGGAACCATTACTCCTGTTACTCTTTCTGGCCTCCTGCTATAGTTACTGTTATTTACATGTACTGAATGATCTTAAATATATAAGTGAACATACACAAATCTACCATGATTAAAGAGGTAAAACAAAAGGAATAATAGTAAGGGGAGAAAATAGAAGATTATTATGTGGTTCATCAGTGCCATCCTTTATCCTAAGCAATGGCATTTTAATAGCCTCCCATGCTTGTAGAAAGCAGGACAAAGAATAAGAAAGGTCAAAGAATTGATGCCATTGTATTCTAGCGTTGGTGAAGGCTATTAAATATACCATTGGCTGTCAGAAGAACAAGAAAATCAATGTTGGAGAAGTATATTTGGAATACACCTTGGCATCTAGGTTGGGGAGTATTTTGGACATGTTACCAAGAGGGATATTCTGCTGAGGAAACTAAACTGAACTCACTCAAATGGAACGATGTGTAGGCAAAGCCTGCTGTAACCTCTCCCCAGCACTCATGGCTTGGGCATTTGTTCCCTTTCTACCTGTGTTTAGTGCTTCCTTTGCTACTGTGAAAAAGGTCTCCTAAAGAGCAATGTAGCAATTCCTCACAGATTAAGAGGGTGCATACAGTGTTATATACAAAGCTTTTACATTGTAATCAGTATAAGTAATTTAGAGATGATCCTATTAATTAGTGAATTAATGAAATGACATTAGTCATTTTGAATAAGAAAACCATATAATATACTACACTGAAAAGAAAAAATTCAAGAGGAATGGTGTCACTTTAATCATCAAAATGACCATTTCAAGATCTGTCTTGAACTTCAGTCCTGCCTGCCATAGGATAATCTCTGTATATCTACAAGGAAGTCTAGTTAATAAAGTTATTCAAATTTACACACCAACTGCAAAAGTTAGTGAAAGAAACTGAAGAATTTCATTAAATTCTTCCATCTGAAATTGATCAAACATGCAATTAAGATGCACTGATGATTATTGATGATTGAAATGTGAATGTTGAAAGGAACAATTGCTTGAAAATTATGATGCTTATGAAGGAGATTGCATGACAAAAATTTTGTGAGACCAACAACTTCTTCATAGCAAATAATTTTTCAACAACATAAATAATAACCTCATCCATGGACTTTGCAGATGGAATACATAAAAGTCAAATTGACTACACTTGTGGGAAGAGACGATGAAGAAGTTCAGTAGATGAGTAACAGCCAAGATGAGTCCTGGGGCTGACTATAATTCAGGAAGAAATGGAAGAAAATTAAGTCTACACGAGCCAAAATGAAACCTCAAATAAATCCCTAAATTTAAAAAACAGCTTTATTGGCTTAATTAAATCATATTAAAAAGAGTTGTGCAGTCATCACCACAATCAATTTTAGGACATTTTCTTTTTTCTTATACTCATTGTTTTAGCTCTCCACTTTCCTCCAATATCTCTTACCATGATTCTAGAAAAGTATTAATCAGTTACCATCTCTATAGATTTACTTATCCTGAATTTCACTTACTGAAAACATGCAATACCCAAACCAAACAAAAACCTAACAACAATGACAAAATAAAACAAGGAAAAGTCTTAACCAAAAAGAAAGCAGAAAATATTATAAACAAGAATGAATATAAAAGAAGTCAAAAGGGTGATCAAATGGCAAGTTTTCACACTTCTATCTAACTGCAACTTCAGTATTTCCCCCTACAGTGCACTGTCTGTAAGCAAGCCTATGTATATAGATCTCCAATGGGAGAATAAGCCCAGTATTATGTTGTCAATGGAGACCTAGCTTTTGACCTAGCTTCTATCTATCTAGCGACACAGGCCATATGCTAAAGACAAGCAAGGATTTGACTCCTCTTGAGATACATAGGCTCCCCCAGAGGAATCTAATTTGCCACATTGAGAACGAGGCTTTACCTTACACATCTGTAGCAGATTAAAGGAAGCCTTAGACTTAGGCTGAAATGCCAGAATGGGAGAAAAAGATCTTAAGGTTTCATGGGATTTGGAAGTCATTAGACTTTGGTTCAATCTCTTGCTTTGAGGGGGCCCAATAAATGGCAACTTAAGACTACCATATTTTTTTGTTTTTCTTTCTTCATTTTTAAATGAAATGTGTTAGCACAGAGGCATAGTTTTGCCTTAGTGAATGAAAACTTCTTAAGAATAGACTTAAAGCATGAGAAACAGAAGACCTGAGTAATGTGAGGGTCACCTAAAAACCATCAGACATAAAGATAGCAAAAAGTCATCAAAAAGACAAGAAAGAAAGAAGAGCTCAAAGTGGATATCGGATAGATTCAGAAACTTGGGCTGGAACATGGAGTATCTAAAGTAATTGGAATAAATAATGACATAAAAGAGCTAAACAGAAAACTTCAAAGACCTAAGAAGATGAAGTATAGTATTATAATAAAATGTGAAAAGACCTAGACTTAGGAAAACATAAAGAAAGCACAAACTCAGGATATTTCAAACAGAAAGATCAGAAAGGAAAACTCAAGCTTGGAGTTGTGATATTGAGGGATTCTATGGGCAAAATTAAACTTCGGTTTTTCATTCAAAAGGTCAGCAGTTTGAAAACACCAGCCACTCTGAGGATAAAGCACAGGGTGCTCTATGCCTGTAAAAAGTTGCAGTTTGGAAAATTCACAGAAGCTATTCCAACCATAGTCTATAGGGACTATATGAGTCAGTATCGACTCAAGGGAAGTGAGTTTATTTACAAAATATTGAACAATGCAGGAGACATCAGAAAACAATAAAAACAATACAGAACGATGGTACCAAAAACAGAAGTGGGCAAAAAATACTTTGAGAATTAGCATATGATCAAGAACTAATAGTAATAAAGGGAGAAGTTACAGCTGCATGGGAGGCATAAGAGAAAAACAAGGATCTA
Source organism: Nesogale talazaci (assembly GCA_004026705.1). Classification (NCBI taxonomy): domain Eukaryota; kingdom Metazoa; phylum Chordata; class Mammalia; order Afrosoricida; family Tenrecidae; genus Nesogale; species Nesogale talazaci. The sequence goes on from PVJH01015203.1 coordinate 26,070, forward strand.
GGCATTAAAAGAATCCCATTGAAATGTTTCAACAAGATGATGAAGCCCTAGAAGCTCTGACTCATCTGAGTCAAAAAATTTGGAAGACTTCTACTAGACCAACGTACTTGAAAAGATCCATATTTGTGCCCAGTCCAAAGAAGAGTGACCCAGCAGAATGCATAAATTATTAAACAATATCATTAATATCATATGCAAATATACTTTGCTGAAAATAATTTAACAAGTGTTGCATCAGTACATTTACAGGAAGCTTCCAGAAATTCAAACTTAATTCAAAAGAGGAAATGAAATATTGCTGATGTCAGATGGAACTAGGCCAAAAATATGGAATATCAGACAGATGTCTACTTGTATGTTATTTGTGTGAATCATAACAAAGTATGGATTACATGGATAAGAGTAGGAATTCTGGAGCACTATCTTGTGTTCTTTTGGAATGGATAAATGGACCAAGAGACAGTCAATTGAACAGGACAAGCAGTTGTTGCATGGTGTTGAGTCAGAAAAGATGAGGATCAGAGTTGTATCCTTTCACCATACTTATTTAATCTGTATTCTGTGCAAGTAATCTGAGAAAGTGGAGCAACTATTAATGACACATCCTTGTTGACTGAAATTGAGAACTTGAAGCTCTTGCTGGTAAAGATAAAGCACTTTAGCCTACAGCAGAGGTCGGCAAACTCTTGAGATGGAAGAGCCAATCCTCTCCTTCCTAACAACTTTAAAAGCACTCAAGAGCCTTAAATATGTTTTTCCAAGCAAATGAAATCACTGTGATCTGAAATAACAACGTTCAAACGTTTTCAACGTTACTTCAGAGCCGAAAGTTCACACTGAAAGAGCTGCACATGGCTTGTGAATCGCAGTTTGCTGACCCCTTGCCTAGAGTCTGGATTACAGCTCAATAATTTACAATTTCAAATAGAGGTAGCAACCGACATGCCTCCAATGAAAAATGAATGTATTAGGATTGGTTTTCTAGTGATGAAAGATCAGTGGAACTTTATATACACACACATATACACATTTATATCAGAAAAACAAGCATAGAAGTGGCCAGTCTAGGTCTAGAAATATTCCAAGTCCGTGATTCAGATGTTGGGTTTGAGGCTTCTCCTGAAGTCTGTTGACTCCATGATTAGTAAGATGTTGAAAAGCAGGGGCTGCAGAGGTGAAGAGTCAGGTTTGTGACTACAGAAGCTAGTGCATCAAGTTTGGCAGGTCAAATGGCTGACAATTGTCTCAAGTTCAAAGACTTGGAGGTCAATGAGCTAGATTCAGAATCTAAACTCAGCTAAGAGCAAACGAGCTTCCCACAGCATGACTACTCATATCGGAAGCTCATATTTTCAATGAAGCATCTGTGATCTGTGATTTGATTATGAGATTTGGATTCTAATCTAATCTTGCCACATAATAGAGGCTTAACATTGATTGGCTATGATTACATTGTGTTAGGTCAGGTCATCAGGGTCATAGGATTAACAGCCAAATCCCTGAGAATTCCTGGCCCAGCCAGTTTGGCACAACATCTTAACTATTAAAAGGGATAAATTGGATACATATAATAGACTGTGAGATATATACATGTCTCGATTCAAAAGATTAGAGGCAGTGAGTTTATGATAATGAGCGAGAAGCAATTGAAAAAGAAGAGTGACAATGATTATACAACTTCAAAAATGTAATCACTGTCACTGAATTGGTGTGTAGAAAGTGTTAAATTGGTGTTTGCTTTGCTGTGTATTTTCTCAAAAATTATAACAAAATAAGTAAAATCTGAAAAATTGATTTAATGGAAAGGATTTCTTAAAAGAAAAAAATTTGGCATGAAGTAACAGGCAGATTAGGTGGAGAAGAACCAGGATACTCATAGCAATATAGGCAAAATGAGGGTTTTGAAAGTCCTATTCTGTATTTTCTTGGATGCAGCAGCAGGATTTTGTTAAAAAAAAAAAAAGAGTACAGTAACACAGTTGCAGTGTAGTTCTTGTTTGTTCTTTATTAAAATTTTTGACATCTTACCAATATGGCAAGAAAAAGAAGAGCTGAAAGGTTAGGGAAATAGAATTTAGAAGTAGGAGTAGAGGAATGAAAAAGATTAATTCAGAATATGAAGTGTGAGTAAGAAGAAGGGAACTTTCAACAGCAGAAGGCAGGAAGTAATTTGTCACGGACATACAAGCTCTGTATAAACACTGCCGTCAAAGAACAGAGGACCTCAAAGCAAAATGATATCCTAAGATGTGCAGCAACCATATGAAGGGAAACTATAATGGGGAATATATTTATTATGTATAGTGGGAATCTGAACACAATTCCACGATGATTTCTTCAGTGTGAATTATTTAGATGAGTTTTTGTTGATGTAAAGTGACCTTGGCCTTCCTTTGGACTATGAGAAAAACTGAAATGCTAATTTTAGAATGTGGATTTTAGGGGCAGGTAGTCAAAAATAATCATTTAAAAAATTTTTTTCAGCTAAGGAAAGAAAGGAGACTAGCCAATGACACATCCAATCTGTTTTAAAGATGCATATTATATATACAGATATGCATGAAAAACTTTCCCATGGCAGTAAAGTAGCAAAGTCAGTCAGAAGTCAATACAAGTTGTACAAAAAGCAAAATCAGATCAACATTCATTTTTCAATGCTGAAATGCAGCCACAAACTTCTGGAATATTTTTCAGTTTATTATGATTCCCTCAGGAGCCCTGGTGGCGTCGTGGTGATGTGTTGGACTTCTAATGGCAGGGTCTGAAGTTCAAAACCACCAGCTGCTCTGTGGGAGAAAGAGAAAGTGTATCTCCATGAAGAGTTAGTCTTGGACACTCTACCCTGGAAGTTCTTGGAAGTTCTACCCTGTTCTGTGGATTCACTATGAGTTGGAAAGAACTTGATGGAAGATTTTTGTTTGTTTTAATGCTTCCTTCTGAAACGATTAAAGAGGAACCATTTGCTCCTCAATTTTTAAAATTCTTGGGTAACACTGAACTCTCAACTAATTTATAATCAACTAATATATAATTATGAATGACTGGTTAGAATAGGAAAAATTAAAGCAAACTGATTACATTTTTAAACAGGTAATGTTTATTACAATTGATTTTGATTTTCCTTTCACCAGATAGAGGTTGCCTAGAGGCTGTAGTTCATACATTTTTAAATGCCTGCAGTTGGTTATGGTTTTGTTTAAATATGTATGTTGCAAAGTAGATCATCTCCATTTTCTCAGAGGCCACGCCTGCTTTTGGTCATTTATATTAGTGCTTTTTAAATTATTTTGGTAAAGAACAGACTTCTCCCTCCAACATGCCATTATGAAATATAATGAGAACTAATAATAAAACCCTCAAGAGCCTGAAATAAAAACTTAAAAATTATAAGAACTGCAGATTTCAATGTTAGAGTCAACAGACATAAAACCATCGTCGTTTTATTGCTAGCAATGTCATGAGGACCTATAGGGCACTCAAGGTAATTTGGAAGAACGAGTGAAGAGGGACCTACAGGAAGGGTCAGAAAGGGGTTGTTGAGGTGCAGATGAGCAAGGGAAGATGCACAGGGCATGTGCAGAAGTAGAAGCAGCATGCCCCAGAGCACCAGAACATGAGCGGTGCGGGTTTGAGGGCAACGTTAGTAGACGTGTGGGAGTACTCATCAGAGGGCGAAGAGGCAAGAATAAGCCCCAATTCAACGCTTTACTTTCGGTCTTTCTACGTATCTTCATTAGTGCTTTCTCTTTGTCTCCCTTAAATGACCACAAACTGTGGAAAGTGGAGAGTTATATTTTTTTCTGTTTCTTATTTTTCACCAGGTAATTATTTGTTCACTCTATTTGGGCCCGGTATTATATTAAATCTAGGTTATTTGATAGAAAATTCTGGAAAGGAGGGGTGCAAAATAAACTTTTATGTGGCAACTTTTTTTAAAACAAGAATTCACTTTTAAAGATGTGATGTGAAGACTGTCACTGTTTAAATATTTTTACATAAGTGTGATAGGTTGGTTTCCCTGGAGAAGCAAAACCATTGGTTCTTGTATGTGCTATATCTAGAAAAGGATGTGTGCCAGGAAGTGGCTTATATAGTTGCAGAAAAAGGTACGTCTAGCCTGGTTCAAGTCAGGCTTCTCCTGACTCTTAAAAGCTGAAGTACAGGAAGTAGAATCATGAAGCAGAGGCAGCAGGGTCACAGGTTGGTGGATGCCGAGGTCTAAACCTGGCTCAATGAATCCCCTGTTTGTATTCTGCTGAGTGATCTTAGGATTGGCAGTTGGTGCAACAGGATATTAAAGAACCCGATGAGGCTGAACCCCGGTGGCGTAGTGGTTGTGTGTAGGACTGCGGCCCACTGGGTTGGCGGTTCGAATCCAGCAGCAGCTCTCCAGGAGCAAGGCTGGGCCTCCTACTCCCACTAGAGAGCAGTGATGGCCCCCCCCTCCCAAACAAAAAAGAACCTGATGAAAGATACAGATCCAGTACAAGGCAAAGGGCCAAAGAGGACTCAAGTTTGCTTGGTCTCTTTACAAAAAGACTTTTGACACCAAGGACATGTCCTCAGGCTGTGATGCAATTGGTATTTAAACTCCCCTCTATCCTTACTCAGGAATGTCTACTTGACATATCCTTCTTGTCATAATATGGTGAAATATGTTGCTGATAATCACATGTGAATAATTAATAAATAACTGCTGTTTTATCATGTCCATTTAGAATACTCTTTGATTCCAAGGGCAGAGTAGATTCATAACTTTAGAATATCTCTCATCATTTCCCTCTCACCCTATCATAATAACCCTTGTCCTAAAATATATCACAATTCAGATTCATAAATAAATTCTATCCTTTGGCTATTTGATTATGGTGGCATAAGGAGATATTTGGCAAGTTCTCTGCTTCAGAAATGTAAACAGTAAATGATATTTTGATGAATCACAAGATATTGTAAAAGCTCCAGGGGCACAAGACAATTTACAGGTCTTCACTCTGCTGCTTTCATAATGGCTATTCTCCATTCTCTATTCATAATGGCTATTCTCCATTGGATCTTTTTGTAAACCTAGAATTTCCCTGTGGATGGTTGTTGTAGTTAGGGATTATGTCAACTAGACATCCCTGGCTAGGGAGGGAGCTAAATCTGTCAATCAAGTCACAGTCTGATGATATCTCCTTGATATCAGAAATTTTTAGTATAAGACAAAGACAAAAAAAGACAATCTCTCTCTTCACTCCTTTTCCTTCGTGCCTGCTGGAACTCTGCCTGCTTTGAGGGATGGCCCCCATGTGGGACCCGGCTATTTTTCTATCATCTCTGGATCCGCTTGACTGCATACATATGCCAGTGACCTTCCTGCATTCTGGTTTGGTTCACTGGCATTTGGCTACATGAATCTGAAGAGGAACGTATGGACTAGCATCAGATTGATGGACTTGAGTTGGCCCTGGGCTGGGAGGCCTTCTTGATATATAAATACTCTTGATATAAACCTCTTTCCTATACCTAGATGAATGTCATTGAATTTGCTTCTCTAGACAACTGGCCTAACACAGTAGTGTGCATCATCTTTGACACAATACAAAGTGTATGTTTATGTTAAGAAAAAAGTTAAAGCATTTTTAAAAGTGAAGCACTCATTTTTAAAAGTGAAGCACTTAATTATATATCATCTGAAAGAAATATAAAGTGGATACTGAGGGTTGAGTGATAAAATTCATGACTTCCATGAGGGACGCTAGGGCTTGATTCCTGACCAGTGCAACTTTTTCAATGTTCCTCATTTGTAGTCACCATCAAACGGCCAGGAGCTACTGGTACATTACTATGATGCTTACCGGGTTGTAGCAGAGGTTCTAGACTCAGACAAGCTGGGAAGATAGGTTTGATATTCTACTTCTAAAAACCATATACAAATTGTAAACCCCTATGGGTCACAATGGTGTAATCTGCAACTGATCATGCGGATGGCACAGCGGTAGGTGCTATTTCATTTGTTTTGGCCAACTGGCCGGCTATCAACAACAATTACAAATAAAATATATTGTATATAATCATGTATAAGCCGAGTTTTCCCAGAACATTTTTATTCTGAAAACACCCCCCTCCCTTATACTCGAGTGAGGGTCCCACTTGCCTGTTCTCCCGTGCAGAACAGGTGTTCTCCGGTCTCTCCTGCTCATTTGCGGGTGCCTGCAGTCTCTGTGGGTGGTCTGATGACTGTAGATATCACTGCTCTTCTTTTCTCTTGCACGCCAGCAGCCTCTGTGTTGTCCGTGCTGTACTGAGCAGGAACCTGGCCCCTTCTGTGGACCGGAACCCAGGGCGGGGCCCCCCCGCAGCCTTGTCAGATGAATGTCAGATGCAGTCACTCTTCTTCTCCTGCTCTTCTCCAGGGCGGTGACCAATGACGTAGCCTTTACAGTCTTAGCCGTGCTTGGTCATGCTCTCTTGCTCTGCCCAAGCATTGCTGAATACGTACCAGTATATCTCTGGTCTGGAACATATAGTACGTTGATTTAGAATACTTAGTCTGCTATATTTTATTTTCTTATTAGTCCCTGTCTGGACTCGGTGTTGACTACGCTTGCATAGAGCAGCCTGTGTTTGGGCTTATAATATACACGCTGCGTTGTGTACACCCTGCGCTACTACGTGCCCAGCATTACTGCATACATATGGGAAGTGCTAATGCAACACATGCAGTAACACAGTTCGTATACAATGCATCGTGTATATTATGAGCGATAGCACAGGCTGCTCTATGCAAACAGTCATGTCATCACATTCTGGAATATCATCAGCCTGCGTTAGGTCTCAAACTACTCAATTGTGTCGTGTACATGCAGTAGGGCAGCGTATATAGTAACGCAGAGTATGCAGTAACACAACATGTACAATCATTGTTGATACCATATTGTTTTTGTTGACCCCCACTCCCACTTTCAGAGCTAGTTTGCAGTTTTTCCTTGAAATAAATATCCAAAAATATTTAACTTATTGATGGCTCAATTACTGTAATTTTATGGACATCTTTTTTTATTTTGAAGTTTACCAGTAGCTGCTGCATTTTCCACCTTAGGCTTATGCTCAAGTCAATAAATTTCCCCAATTTTTGTGGGAAAATTACGTGCCTCTGCTTATATTCAGGCCGGCTGATACTCAAATATATTCAATAATAAGAATTATGCTTATAAACTGATTCAATGAATTTTTAAATTTAAAAAATTGAATTCCCAGAAGACGTTAATTTCTCAACCCTAATGGAAGGTTTTATTAAATAAAAGGTATTATATTAATCAAAATCAAACTCCTTGCCATTGAGTAGTCACTAATTCATAGCCACTCTGTTGGACGTGATAGAACTGACCCCTTTGACAAACTTTCCCAAACTCTGTTTATGGGAGTAGAAAATCCTATCTTTCTCAAGAAGAGAGACTGGTGGTTTTGAGTGGCTGATTTTTCAGATTGCGACCCAACATGTGACCATTACTCTACCATGGCTCCCTAAATGGGGCTATACAAATGTATTAAACATAATTTTAGCAAAGAAAATTGGGCATATCCAAAATGTCAAGGAATAAAGAAAAGGAGATTTAGGTTTATCCAGAAACTAATTTTCAGCATGGAAGAGTTAGTGGCTTCCACTTAATCCAAAATTCCTGTCTATATTATAAGTAAGCACTTCTTGTGTCTGATTGCCAATGTAAACATATCTCTTCTGCGGAGATGGGAGCCAGACAGGATGAAAAAATTGTTAAAAAGTGTAAGCTCCTTTTATTTAGCCTAGCAGTTGACTAAATTTAGGCTTAATTAGCCCCGATATTTATATTCCTATTTCACAAAATGGTAGCTGGAAACCCCTAGCTAAAAATGAGACTACTTCCTGCAATCCATCTGGAAATAGTTAAAGATAACATACTTTTCATATGAACTTTTCTTCTTGTTCTTCAGTTTCCTTAGAGATGTAAATGTTTTCATTGTCTCTTGTCTCCTTATTACCACCAACCTTTCCACAATGCATGTCCTATCATAGTATTTCAGAAAAACCTTTCAAATTAAAATATTAAAAACAACAAACAGCTACCGCATGTGTATTAGCTGTCAATATTACCTTAAAAATAGCAAAAAATATCTAAGTGCTATATAAGAAAGAGAAAGTACTTTAGAAGCAATTTTATCTATGAATCTGAAGAATCATGTACATTAATAAAATATAATCAATAATTGTCATTTTCTTTTTTTAACCTATATAACATTGCGCATCATTGCTATGAAACTTACTTCTTGAATCCGTTCAGGTTCTTTGGAGAGTAACTGCTGGCACAAGCTACTTGATCATCTAGTATCATTTAGTGTTTTGTGAGGAAAGGCAATTTTCATTGTGGGAAAACTGTAATTGCACATGAAGTTTCTGTGACAGATTCACAAATATCCACATTTTCAATATCAGATTACATAAATTTTGTTGTTAATATTTATCTATTACATCTAAGTGATCACATTTATAGCTGTGAAGACATTCATAATAATTTACAACTTCTTATGTTTTTAATGTCTGTAAGATATTTGCTGATGTTTCCTTTTCATTTATGAAATTGGCTATTAGTGTCTCTATGATTTTGAGCAGTATCACTAGGAATGTCTTAGTGAGGCATTTACATAATCTCTTGCCAATCTGTGAAGGGGTAAAGTTTAGCTTTTCAATCAGGTCTCAATTTGATGAGCTGACTTGGAGGCACAATGGAGATAAATAGTTCACTGGAGGCTAGATACCCTCTCTCTCTGCTTTGTCTCCCTTTCTTTTTGAGAAGCCACATGGAGATATGCCAATGGAGCCAGAGCCCTGGTGCTGGTGTATATCCACACTTGCACTGAGTTGAATTGCTTCTACTGCCACAGGAGTCACAAGACTTTCCATCCACTGGCTTGTGAACTTCCTGCATTTAGTTATATGAGTCTCTGTGTTATATGAGTCTGAAGAGGAATTTACAGACTGGTACTGGACATATGGGCTAATATTGGAATTATGGACTTGATCTAGACTGGGATGTGATGTTTTCTTAACATACAATTACTCTTTATATAAAGCTCTCTCTTATAAACATATGAGTGTCTATGAATTTGTTTTTCTTGCCATCCAGACCAACACAGTCAGTTTTTGTTATATTTTGTCTTTTTTTAAAACATTGGGTATTAATACATGTATCATATCATTCCATAGTTCAATCATATGGAGTAGAGTGGTATAATTGCTACTATAATCAGTTTCCAGACATTCTTTTTCTACATGGACTCCTTGATATGATCTCCCTTTTATACCCCAGAACCACTGTCCCCCCCCCCCCCACACACACCATTATTCTACTCGCTGTTCTTATAGGTCACCAATCCTGGGTCTCACATAAAAAACAGGGAAAAACATATAACACAACTTCAAGAGGGTGACCTCCAATGACATAAACACATCTGAGGTACCCACTAATATGAACCAACAAAAACCAAACCAAAAACACAGAAAGGTTTGGAAGTCAGATCAGGTCTACCTTTTATCAAAGGGGACATCTATTGACAGGTGTTAATTGTTTTCAAGTCAAATTTATGCCTTTGATCTTCTTTAGTCCTCTCTCCCAAGCACTTTGTTTAGTGACCACTTTCTTCCCATCCCTCAATTTTACATAGGGGGAGTTCTCTGGAAGCTATTTCCTATGTAGTTCCACAAATGGATCTTTGGCTTCCACCATCATCCATTACCTTCTGCACAATGGATTCTCACAACTGATAAAAAATTCCTTCTTTTTGGATCCCTAGATTTTGGATCACACAAATTCCAATCTTTGGTGGCTTCTTACCTATGGAGTTAGTTGAGATCTCACCTAGATGGCTTCTTGTTTGGAAAGAAGCCTTTAAGATCCCCAACACTATTTTATCTGCTGGGTGGGCACCATCTAAATTCTTCACTTCATTTTGCAATAGCGCCCATATCTTCTATATCGTCTATGTCTAGCGAAGATATAGTACAAGCCCAACTTGCTCAAATTAGTGCAATCTCAAGCTGAATCAACTCAAGAAATTTCAGTTTATTAGAACTGGGGTGGGAGGGGAAACCAATCTTTAATGTACTAGAGTTTTCACAGTTACTACAGTTTGACTATACCTTAAATCTTCTTTCTGTTAGGTGCACTATGATCAAAGTGATTATGCAAGTGTGCCAATGATATTTGTTAATCAAAATCTGATATTTATCACACAGCAAATAGTTAAATAGTTCATTGAAAAATGACAAAAAGCCAGGAAACCATTTGGGTGAAAACTTTAGAGCATTTATATAAACAATTCTCAATTTACAAATTGGACTTAATAGACCTGGAAAAAAGCTGAGATTCTTTAGTTACCTTTAATAAATATTTAAAAAACCCCAATTACTAACTAATGTGTCATATTACAGAACACTATCCTTAACATCATATACATATTAAATTTTAATGAAGATCATTCAAATTGATAGGGAGCTGTCAGAAATTCATTCTGAATCTTAAAGAGAATGTACAACCACCAAATATAGTGCTGATACCAGCTGGATCGAGTTTAAAGGTAAAGAACCAAAAGTCTCTTACCTGTGTTGTATAGACAACACAATGTCACTCAATTGTGTGACTCATAACAAACTATGGGTAAAATTGCAAAGAATGGCAATTCTAGAGCACAAAATTGTGTTGATGTGGAATTTGTACACAGGGAATCATTTGAAGAGAACAAGGGGAGTACTACATTGTTTAAAACCAGGAAAGGTGTGGTTAAGAAATCAAATGATGGAGTAGACAAGTCTGCTGCAGACGACCTCTAGAACATGTGACAAAGCAAAGATGTCACTTTGAGGTCTAGACTGCACCTAAACCAAATCACCGTGTGTCCAATTGTCACAGATGCATGTGAAAGCTGGACAACAAATATGGATGATCAGAGATGAATTGATGCAACCAAACTATGGTGTTGGCAAAGAGTATTAAAAGTATCATGGTGTACAAGAACAAACGCAGTTGAACGTTTTCTTTGTCCGTCCATAAAATTATTGTGTTGAAGTATATTGCATATACCATACCAGAAAAAAATCTATCTTGGAAAAAGTAGAACAAATTTCTCCTTAGAAGTGAAGATAATGATATGTAATCTTTAGATCTGAATATCATGAGGGACTGCCCCTTGAAAAGGGCATAAGCTTTTCTAAAGTATGGAGTCAGTGAAAAGGAGAAATATTCTTAACAAAATGGATTTATCAACAATGGGCTCAAGCACAGTAAGGATTTTGAGGGTGACATATGGTCAGACAGTGTTTCATTCTGTTGTTCATGAGGTCTTTATGAATCAGAACCAACTTAATAATAGCAAAAATAAAATGTGTTGTTGCATTTTGCACTCCTGTCTTTCTGAGGAAGGGAAATTCTTAGCCCAGAATTGTATCTTTTTAACCTTGCTAAAAAACATCAGGTCTCAAAGGGAATGAGGGCTTGTTCTGAAGCCTAAAGATGACAGTGGGTAGAGGAACTGAGAAAATCATAGCCATCTGTGTTTTGTCTGAAGGGCTTACAGATGCCACAAAAATACTAAAAAATATCGCAAAAGTGCTAGAACACTCTTAACAGCAATAACAAAATTTTCCTACTCAATGAAGTTTTTCATTTACTTCATTCCACTACCAAGAAATTGCTACTTTGAATTTTTTCAGCATCTAGCTTCCAGACTCAATCCTCAGGATTCTAATTGTTGTGCATATATAATACTTTATCTTGATTTATCATTTTTAGACATCATCTATCTAGTTTCTATTTTGGTTTATAAAGATTTTAATTAGATTGCATTCCACTTTTCCCAGTATAGCTTTATCACAATTTTTGGTTAAAATTGTCCATTATTATGATAATAAGTATTGTTTGCTGCTCAGCAAATGGACAAACACAATTGTCACCTTCCTTTTTATAATTGTTTGCATTTTATAAGGTTAAATGCTATCTCAATTAGAAAGTTATTTGTGAAAATCTACCACCTGATGATCCTGCTGCCAGACCAGGGAATTAAGTGGTAAGGAGGCTAATAGGGTGGGTTGGGTGCAAAAAATAGATTCACTATATTAGGGTCCAATCAGACCTTCTCCTTTGATTTTCATCCACAAAGTAATTTGAGATTGTACTGAAATGCTCTAAGTTCACTGCATCTGCCTGTGGGATCCACTAATGCCATGCCAGATCCAGAAGGATGGATTCTGCCACCTCTTCCTGTGCCCTAATCCTGCAGCAAGTGGTAATTTCCACAGACTGCTGTCTGAAAGTCACCATAGTCCCAGACTCAGAGATACTCCAAGAGCTTGCCACAAGACCTCACACCAGTTTCCTGTGCTGCTAGCTGGCCCAAGCTTGCAGTCTAGAACTTTGCAACTCCCCTCCGCAACAAGGAACAGATTGATGACATTGGCATTCCCTTTCTTACCTTTCCCCAGCACCTTTCCTGACAGTATGGGTAGCAATAGATAATTAGACAATAATCTGTGGCAAATGAAGAGCCACTGGGCTATTTTTCTGCGACAGAATGCATTTCCACAGTGCACAACCAGATAGAGGTGAGGAAACACAGGACAGCAGTTGGGGAAACATTCAGATCCAATTGGTCCCAAAACCTCTCTGCTAAGCTGCTCCCCCTCCCCTCCCCAGTTCCCTAGGAGGCAGCAAGGCACAGACCCACTATAAAAATGGAAAAATATTTTCTCTTTGCAAAAATTTTCAATTCAAGGTTGTGGTCCTTTGTGTAACTTTGAATATACATTCAGAACCCTGTCCACTAGCATCCATTAACATAACAAGGTACCAAGAGCTAAACTCCAGAGCATAGCCAATGATTTTTGACATTAAACAGGAAAGGCCAACAGGTCCTATCACTTTCTGAAAGGATGCAAATTGTGGCGTGAGAGCAAAGACCAGTGCCAGGACCAAGCTGCAGGCCTGTCCCAACTCAGTCTAGGGGTATACCCACAGTCACCAGCCTTTTCCCATCTCTGAGGCCTCCCACCACTATTGGCCTTAATAGTGCTGTACCCTGCTGTACCCTGCCTACATAGCAGTCCAATCCACCACCATTGTAGGACACAGAAAACCCTCAAATACACTTACCAATCACATAGAGAAAGAGTCCCTTAGCCTCCCAGAAACATGGTGCCCAGTTTTTCCAAATTAACATACAAAGAGCAACATATAGCAACATCCTCATAAAAAGCAACAACAACAAAAAAACCCCAAGAAAAACACAATACCAGAGCTGATGACACACAAATGTATCAGATGTAGATTTATCACAAAAAGAAATCTTCAGAAGGGTGATTTGAGGGAAACAATGCAGAATAAGGAGGCAATCATGAAAGAGATGAAGCCCACCACAGAGGAGATGAAGGTTGTGATAGAGGGATGAGGACCATAAGAGAGGGGATGAATTCCATGTACCAGAGGGATACACGAGAGCTATGAATGAGGTAACAGCACAACTCAAAATAGCGCATCTCACCAACATACGAGAAGAAGTAGAGCATCATACCAGTGATGTTGAGTACAGACAGACTTTAACAAATGGGACAGTCAGACAAGATAATCAGAGGCAGAAGAAAATCTGAGATCAAGGACAGATGATATGAAGAGGAACAATATTTGAATAACTGGTCTATCAGACAAGACCCAATGAAGAAGTCAACAGCTAAATTAGCAATGGAAGCACACATGCCCACCTTAAGGAATGAGAATCAGACACTTATTCAGGAAGCAGAGAAGATACCAATTATACTAACCGCCAGGAAGAACTCACCCAGGTATATAATAGTTAAATTATCTAACTTTGATGAAAAGAGAAAATTTTAAGAGCAGAAAGAGAAAAAAAAAAGGAGGTCACATACAATGGAGCTCAGGTAAGAATATACTCAGACCTATCAGCAGAAACCATGAAGAGGAGGAGAGCGTGGAATAACTTATTCCAAAAGCTGAAAGAATAAAACAGCCGCATGAGACTCCTCTACCCTGGCAAACTATCTATTAAGATAGTGATGTAAAAGTCTTGCAGGACAGGACTGAGCCCCGGTGGCATACTGGTTGTGCATGGGACTGTGGCCCACTGGGTTGGAGGTTCAAATCCAGCAGCAAGTCTGGACCTCCTACTTCCACCACCAGAGGGCAGTGATGTCCAAAAAAAAAAAAGTCTTGCAGGACAAGGAAAAACCAAAAATGTGCAGTAAGACAACCAACCCAGTGTAAAATCCTTACCGACTCACTATGATCAGATCAACATCCACCGAGCATAAGCAGGACACCATTATATAGCCCAACTCCACGCAGGATCCAATGTGTCAATAACAACTACTAAGATTACATGGTCTCAGAAGGGAAGGAAAGCAAGAAAGAAGCCCCATTCACAAACACAGCACACTGATAGGAAAGGAGATAGGAAAACATGCAACACATATGATACCAGATGGCAGCAATGAATCCACAGATCATGTTAAGAACTCTGAATGTTAATGGCTTTAATTCAGTCATTAAGACAAAGGCTAGCAGGCTGGCTTAGAAAACATAACCCGATCTATGGCCTGCAAGAGACACATTTAATCTCATAGACTAACATATCCTAAAATAAAAGGCTGGCAGAAAATATACCAGGCAAATGGCAAATGGCAACATAAAAAAGTATGATTTGCAATCCTAATCTCCAACAAAATTGAGTAAAGAGGGGCACTGTATAATGCTCAAAGGATCAGTAAACCAGGAAACAGTGATCAAAATAAATACATATATGTACCAAAAAGAGACCCATGAAATTCATCAAGCAAACTATTCAAAAGATCCAAAAAGAAATCACAGGTCCAACAATCATTGTAGGTGACTTTAATGCATCACTATCATAGAAAGATAGGTCACTGGGAAAGAAGCTCTGCAAGCAGCTACAGAACTAAACAATACAAGACAATTAGGCAGCTCAACCTGATAGATAGAGCTTTTACTACAAATGTTAAAAAACTCACCTTTTTTTCAAATGCACATGACTATTTTCGAAAAAAGACCACATTCAGGGCATAAGTCAATCCCAAGTAAATTCAAACACTGGCCTAGTCTGGGTAGACTAGAGAAACAAATTCAAAAACACACAAATGGATGTAAGGGAGTGTTTATATACAAGAGGAATAGAACATTGAGAAAGCATCCTAACCCAATACAGTTCAAGCCCACAAGTCTGATATTAGCCCATATGTCCGATACCAATCCATAAGTCCTCTTCAGATTCATGAAGCACATGCAATGATGCTAAGGCAATCACAGGCCAGTCAGTGGGTGCAGAGTCTTGTGTTTTCATGGTGGTAGAAGCATTTCAGCACTGGCAGGAGCCTTTCTGTGGTTTCACAAGCATCTCAGCACTAGCAGCAGTCTCGATGCAGCTTTTTTGACTTCAGAGATATGGTTCCATCAGGGTAAGCCCATGTGGCTTCTCCTCCAAAATATCTCACAGGGAGTCAGCCTTGTGTCTTGTCAGTAGAGCATCTCCAAGGGACTGAGTCATAAGTCTTTCATCTCTAAGGGGGAAATGCTGCCAGATATCCCAGAATTCCCAGGAGAAAGCCATGTCCACACAGAGGTGTCATTGGCTATCTCCTGATTGACAGGTTAGATTCCACCCCTACACTCCCGATCCTGAAATTGACACAAGATTACCTGATGGCCATAAACACATATAGATTATTCAGATGTTCTTTTCAGATCACCATGCCATAAAGCGGGATTTTACTAAAAGGATGACCAGAAAAACAAGGGCAAAAAATGGGAGATTGAATAATGATTTTTCTGCAACACAAATGGATACTGGCCCAGATTAGAAAAGAGTTTAGAAAGTTTCTAGAAACTAATGAGAATGGGTATACAAAGTATCAAATTCTGTGGGATGCTACAAAATCATTGAACAGAGGTAGCAATTGGTTCATATATGAAAAAACAAGAAAGACTTATGATTGATAGGCTATGCTATCAATAACCTCCAACAACTAAAGAGAGTTAACATATCAACCCCTCCAATAGCAAAAGGAAAAATAATAAAAATCAGGGTAGAGTTAGACAAGAGGACAATGCCAAAAATCTATACAGCAAAAAGCTGTTTTTTTTTGGAAAGGATCAATAGAATTGATAGATTGCTGGCATTCATAACCCTTGAAAAGGAGAAAATATCAATAGCTAGGATGAGGGATGACATAGGGGAAATCACAACAAATACCAATGAAATTAATAGGTTAATCACAAAGTTCTATGAAAGTCTATATTCTAATGAATTCAACACAATGAAAGATATGGACAAATAACTGGAAAAGCAATTTCTCCCTAGATTATAGAAGATAGGTGTCAAGAACCTCAACAGATCCATAGCAAATGAAGAAATAGATATGTCAAGAAACTGCCAACAATAACTAAAAAGCTTCCAGACCAGGTTGTTTCACAGGAGCCTTCTATCAAGTATTCAGCGAAGAGCTGGCATCCATCCTCCACAAATCATTATAGAATATAGAAAATGATGGAAAACTCCAAAATTCATTCTATGTAGCCAGTATAACTTTGTAGCAATGATCCCACAAGAATAGGAAACTAGAGATGGATAC
This sequence comes from Nesogale talazaci, assembly GCA_004026705.1. Classification (NCBI taxonomy): domain Eukaryota; kingdom Metazoa; phylum Chordata; class Mammalia; order Afrosoricida; family Tenrecidae; genus Nesogale; species Nesogale talazaci. Next base: position 42,736 of record PVJH01015203.1, read on the forward strand.
CTTTAATGAACATATTGGAAAAAATCCTTAAGAAAATCTTGACCAATAAAATACAAAAGTATATAGGACATATCTTCCACCATGATCAGTTGTGATCCATCCCTGGATGAAGAGATGATTTAATACCAGAAAAATCCATCATTATTATGCACCACATCAAGAAGAAAAATTATAAGAATAATATGATAATATCAATAGACACAGAAAAAACATTTGACCGTATTCAACACCCAATCCTAATTTAGACACTCAACAAGACAGGAATGGAAGGAAAATCCTTCAAGTTAATACAAGCTATGTATGAGAAAGCAACAGCTAAAAAACATAGTCAATGGAGGAAAGATCAAAACAATCCCACTGAAAAGTGACCTGACAAAGAATGCCCTTTGTCCCCTCTTCTATGTAATATCATACTGGAGGTCCTAGCTAACAACATAAGGCAGTGGAAAGATATTAAAAGTACCCAACTGGGAGAGGAGGAGGTGAAACTATGACTATTTGTAGATGACATGATTCCCCAAATTGAAAACCCCCAAAGTTCCACATAAGGAGTACTGACAGCAATAGAGGAATATGGAAGAGTAAGCAGGATACAAGATCAACAAGCAGAAGCTTATTGATTTGCTAAATACATTGAAACAAGACCATGGAAGAGGTGATCAAGAAGGCAGTGTCCTTCACAATAGCCAAGAACACATAGAAATATCTAAGAATATATTTAACCAAAACAAACAAACAAACAAACAAACAAACAAACTAACCCCAAAAGACATACAATGAAAATTATTGGACCCAACAATAGGAAATCAAAAGTGACCTACACAGAATAGCACATGTTCATGGATTGGAAGACTTAATATCATAAACACGTCAATCTTACCCAAGTCACTATGTGAGTTTGATGCTATCTCAATTCTAATACCAACAACATACTTCAAGACTTGGAAAAAATGACCACCATTTTAATAATAATAATGAGAGGGAAGACGCTCAGAAATAGCAGAAAAGAAAGACAAAGTCAGAGGGCTTATGTTATCTGACTGACACCTACTATTCAGTCACAGTGGTCAAAATAGCACAGTAATGGTATAATGACAGATACCCAGACCAATGGAAAAGAACAGAAAACCCAGAAATAAAACCATGAGCTTATCAACAATTGATCTTTGACAAGGATCCCCAAAGCAACAAATGTGAGGCAGATGTCCTCCTCATGAAGGGGTGTTGGAAACAATGGATTTCCACCAGTAGACAAATGAAACAAGATATTTACCTCACCCCATTCATGAAAACAAACTCAAGGTGGAGTATAGAACCTAGAAGTCAAACTCCAAACTATCAGGACCATGAATGAATGAATCATGACAAACCGAAGAACCTTGGCTCAAAGAATACGTACGAGTACATAGGCTAACTGCAATAGGAAAGGGTACACACACAGAAGAAGCTGAAATCGAGATGTGGGATATACTAAGGATAAAATACCCATGTGTGTTGAAATACTTCACTAAAAGAGTAACAAGAGAATCCAGTCTGAGAAAGGATTCTTAGCAATGATACTACAGATAAAGAGCTTATTACTAAAATCTACAATACTCTCCTACCCTGAAAAAGAAGGAAAATTGTTAACCCCCTGTACAAGTGAGCAAAAGATCTGATCAGAAGTTTCACTAGAGTGACCTGAATGGCCAGTAGCAAATGAGAAAATGCTTCTGTCTGGGACGAAAACAGGACTTTTTCACATCATATACTCTAAAATATTAAGCAATCTTTTTTACCAGCATTTGAAGCTGACTAAGCTAGCTATTCTCCCTGATGCTTCCAGTTATCTGAGGGCTTTGCATGACTCAAGTTAGGATACTGATCTGCTTCCCTCGAGGTCTATGGTGGGATTCAAGATTCATTGTCAATGACCCCTAACTATATAGACCTGTTCACCTACCCCTGGGAGTCTGAAGTCCCTCCTTATCACATTCTTCTCCTCTTAGTCATGGGGCATCCCTAAACCATTATCATATTATAGCCCTTAAGACAGTCCCCGCATGCGGCGGCATGTTCTGACCGGTGACTAGAGAAATGATGTGCCCAGTTAGGCTACTTAAACGGGGGAAATTAATCTTCATGAACCTCACTCCTGACCCTCACTCCTGACCCTAGCTCCTGGGTCACTCCTGCCTGCCTCTCTGCTGCTCCTGAGCGCCTGATGCTCTCAGCTCCTCACCCTCATCATGTAATCCCTTCCTCCCTCTCCATCTCCATGTGGACCACAATACGGGCCGGAGGTGAGCATGTTACCCTGATGTTGTGTATGTCTGCCTCTTATTGTTCCTTTCTCTCTCTGTCATGATCTCTATATCATTATTATAATAAATAATAATTATCGCTGCACAGCTGCCCATTGAACCCTTGCTGAAAGTGTATCAGAGGTCAGACACCTCTGATAATTAGCCATCAGAAAAATTCAAATTAAAACAACCATCAGATACCATCTAACACTCTTGAGGCTAGCCCAAATCAGAAAATCAGAGAGCAAAAAATGTTGGAGGGAATGTGGTAAGATTGGAACTCTTCTCCACTGCTGGTGGTTGTGTAGATATGTAGAGCCTCTGTGGAAAGCGATCTGGTGATGATATTTAAAGTAAATGGAAATTGAACTTCCTTATGATCCAGCTATACCTCTAATAGGCCTATATCTAGAAGAGGTAAGAAATGGGCCATGATCATTTGTCTGCACTCCAATGTTTATTGTGATGCAATTCACAATTGCAAAGAATTGGAAACAACCTAAATTTCCATAGGCAGATGAGTAAATCAGTAAACGTTGGCACATACAAACAATGGAGTATTACAAAGCACTAAATAACACAGATGATCACATGAAGCATGGCATTTTATGGAAAGAGTTGGAGGACATTATGGAAGTCAGCCAATCACAAGAAGGTAATGTACAACATGAATCCCCTGAAGTAAGTACAATCAGCGCATTAGGTATAGACAAAATGCCAATTATCTCACACAATATGGGTTGAGGTACAGGCAGTCAAGTGGAGGTCAGATCAAATCCAAGGAGGTACATGTTATTCCAATACAAAGAAGGGGTAATGGGGGAGGGGGGAGAAAGGGGATCAGGGAAGGGAGTTAATGGCCTGGGAGAGGCAGGGCAGTCACCTAACAGGGGGAGAGTATTGGTTATGTCTCTACAGAATTGAGAGTGTGCATACAGACCCCACCATGGCGCATAAAACATCAAGGCAATATAACCACATGGATAAATGCATGAAGAGATTGGGATATAGGGCTGGCCCCCATTAAAGCCAAGCTGATCCCCTCCTTAGAATTATGTGCAACAGAAAACAACACCAAACCTATACAGGTTGTGGAGAGGGGCTGGCATACCATGTCCACATGGAAACAAATCAAAAAGGAAAAAAAGAAAGAGATATTCTAGACCCCACATTAGTACACCAAGCCTGGAAGGTGAGGTCCCTTCACGGAGCTGCTAAGACACAGAGAGGACTGTCAGTTCAACAAAAGTTCAAGACATATTTTCCTCTTTGTACGATGACAGTAGACAAGACTGGAGACACATAGCAGGGAGTTAGTCTGGTCTGAACCTCCTGCATGGGGCTGAACTTCGAAGGGAACATAACAGATCATCAACGTGAGAAAAGACTAGCCACAAAGCCTCTGAGGAGTCCCCAAATTAGACTTCAGGAAAGAGGCAGCTCTGGGAATTCCCCCAGGACCAGTGCGGGGATAGCATACAGACCTGGAATTATGTAGGCCTTTTTTCCTGTTTTCAATTCTTTGTTTTCTTTTTGTTTAGTCTATGTTATTGTTGGTTTGCCTACTTACATATGATAGGCATGGGAAGCAAGCTTGAGGAGAAAGCAACAGAACCTACAGTCTCAGGGGGACTTCGGGGAGAAGAAGGCAGGGGGAAGGGATTGGTGAGCAAACAAAGCCATAGACAGGGGATAAATTAGGGAATTAAAATCAACAACAAAGAGGATGTAGAGATCCTGGTGGTGTTGAAGCAACAGCGATCTAACTGGGAGGGATTACTAAGAGGCAGAAGTAGGGCAAGCATGATGGTGGGGCAGGAAAAAGGTAAGAAACTGAGGAAATATCTAGGAAGCAAAGCTATGGATAGGTACAAACATAGGTGTATACATATATGAATACTTCATAAAATAGAGGTATTGGCTCATGTACATATATTTATATGGCAAAACACTGAGGTAGTGGACAGACTTGGGCATCTGCTCTTACCCTCCCTTAATGCAAGAACACTTTGTTCTAACAACCTGTCATTCTGTGATACTCACCTTCCTGGGGCAGTCTCTGAAGACAAAATGGGTGCATAAACAAATGTGGGGAATAAAGTGGATGGTGCCGGCTATCAAAAGATAAAGCATTGGAATCTTAAAGACTTGAAGCTAAACAAGTGGCCATATAGCAGCGAAGCAGCAATAAGCACACATAGAAGCATGCCAGCCTGAGGTACTGTCAGGACCTGGTAACAGGCACCAGAAGACCCATAATCAACCATATTCTTGAGAATGAGGTGGGTGGGAGCACAGAGCTAAAACCCATCTGCAGTCAGCGGAGCTTTCCCTCACAGAGGGGTCACAGGGAAGGGATGATTCAACCAGGGCACAGTAGAGCATTGATGAAGCACACAATATTCCTCTTGTTTATCACCTTGCTCATGACACCACCGCCCCTTCTCCCATAACCCCAGTGTTGTCTCTCACTGCGGGTTAGACAGGCGCATGTGCACAGGTACAGAAAAGGGATAAGAAGAACACATGGCACACAGAATCCAGGAACAGGAAAGGGGGTAGTGATACCAGGAGGGGCGAGGACATAAGGAAGGGGGAATGATTGCAATGATTGATACATAATCACTCCCACCCTTCTCCAGGGGGATGGACAACTAGAAACCAAGGGGGAAGGGAGACAACAGTCAGTGTGAGATATGAAAATAATACTTTATAGTCTATCAAGGGTCACGAGGGTGGGGGGAAGGGTACAAAGTGGAGTTGATACCAAGGACTCAATAGAAAGCAAATGTGTAGACAAGAATGATGACTACATATGTAAAAATATGCTTGATACAATTGATGTATGGGTTGTTATGAGTTGTAAGAGCCCCCAATAAAATTATAAAAAACCTAAGTGGCAGTGATAGCAATAAAATGTTTTTGTAAAAAAAAGTTATTTGCTTAGTAATTTCTAGACTTAAGATGGAGTCTTTCTACACTTTCCAATAGTTCTGTAGATTCCCTTTCTTTATAATTGCCAGATGTCCAAACTACTGAGATAATATGTCATTTTCCTCTGGACATTTCCCTTCTGGTGCTTGCCATACCTACTCCAGTTTCTGGTTAGACTTGCTGCATTCTCTACTGGATGCTTCACTAACCCCTGAGATAAGCTTGCTCCTGTGTGGATTATCATTTCCTATTTTATGTCTTTTTCTTTCTTGGTTATTTTCTCATTTCTGAGAAAAATTACAGAGAAATTAATAAGCTGAGGCTATGAATGTCTTAATAATTTCCATTCTATTCTCACACTACACTGCATTGATATGATAGCCTTATGAGCTATAACATCTAAATAGGAATATTTTATCCTTATGGGTTATGTAGGTTTTATTATTCCCTTTTATGTAATATTATTACTGAGAAGTCTAGAGCAATTTTTATTTGCAGTACTTTGTTCATAAAATAATTCTGTATATCTAGAAGCTTTTAAGACCTCATTTCCCATGTCTAGAAAGTCATAGGTATGTATCTAAGGGTGCATTTTTTTTTGGCATCACTGCTCTCTGGTGGTGGGAGTAGGAGGCCCAGCCCCACTGCTGGAATTGAACCTCCATCCCAGTGGGCCGCAGTCCCGTGCACAACCACTACGCCACCGGGGCTCAGCCCCTAAGGATGAAATTTTAAAAATCTTTATTGTCTTAAATATTTTCTATTGGGAACATTGTGGTTTTTTTGCTTCTACAAAATTTTCTTGATTTTTTTTCTCTTCTGAAAAATGCTAATATTTTGACATCACAAATTTATCTGGATGCTGTTATTTTCATTCCTGAATTTTATTTTTAGAACGATTTCTGGTTTATCTTTTAATTTATGTTCATACTTTTTACGTTGTTTTGGCTATAAATTTCTGGGAGTTCCAATCTCACCCCCTTATTTGAGTTTCTAAATGTCCCTTAAAAATAGCACACTAAAAAAAATAGCACACTATTCTTATTTCTTGGATAAATTATACTTTTATCTCTGGGGTTGGATGATAAAGGTTTGTCTTGCTTTCTGCTGTTTTATTTTCTCTTGCTCACTCCACAGTTTCACTTTGTTTAGAGAGCTTCTTTTCTCTCTCTCTCTCTCTCTCTCTCTCTCTCTCTCTCTCTCTTTCCTCCCATCCTTCCTTTCTTCTTTCTGTCCATCTAAAGGACCTCACTCACATTATCTATTGTCTGTTTCTGACTACATTGCATTTCCCTAGTGAAGGGTAAATAGGTTCTCTAAACAGACAGCTGTTTAGAGGTGGTATTCTGGAACTGGGCAGGGAAAGGTATTTGTGCGCAGGTTGCACCTCTCTGGGCAGGGTTGCTGTGAGTTACTTGTTGGGCTGCTAAGCACAGGAGGTCAGCAGTTTGAAACCACCAGCTGCTTTGGGGAAGAAAGATGACACACTACTTACTCCCTTAAAAGGGTCACATCCTCAAAAACTCACAGGGGCAGTCTCTTCTGTGCCGTGAATTGGAAATGGCTTGAGGGCACCGAGGAGTGCATTGAGTCTGTACATATTTGCACTTAGTACTTTTGTTTTCAGACCACCGCCTCTTGCCTTCTTTCTTCCCATACCCCTGAATTTGAAACATATCAAATCTCTGATTCTGTTCTAGAGGTAATTCCTGTCTCTTGCAGTGAGGAGGACACAATCGTTGCCTTCAGGAAATGTAACAGAGCTGGCATGCAGAGAAGTGAGGGACGATGGAGCCACTTCCAATCGTGCATACAGGCTCCACAGACCTGGCTCAATGAGGCAGATCTAACTTGAATACTGCTTTTGCAAGGCTTACATAGGTTTCATTGACCAATCAGATCATACTTCCTTGTTTCCAAACATTTCCTTATATGGTCATAAGTTTGCAACTTGGAAAACGAGTGGCCACACTTTAGGCTATGTAAATGAGGTATTACCGGCTAAGTTATGTAAATAATGTGTAGCTGGCTGAGCTCACCGTCCAATCACATTATAGGATTTTACCGTCCAATCATTACAGGATTTTAGCTGTTACTATGGGGAAGTTGGAAGTATTCTGATACGCTGTGTTTCAGAGGTTTAAAGCGGAAGGCTGTCAGATGAGCTGGTCTGATTGCAAGCGTGGGTTCCAGCTACTTAAGGGTGCAGATACCCAGCTGCTTCAAGGACATCAGCCACATCCTGAGCCTTCTACGTTTTTTGTGCAGATCCACAGGTCCTACCAAGAATGCTCTCACAAGGAATGTTAAGATGCAAATGAGAACTTTGGGTTCCAACTGCCCTTTCTGAAACTTCCTAACTGGCCCCGTTGTCTTATTTCAGGCTTTCCTTCATTCAGAAACGATATAATAAATTCCAGAGTTATTCAGAGCTTTGTGGTTTTTTTCCCCAGGTAGAATCTCCCTGCTCAGTCAAACACCTGGGCTCCTCCCTCCCCCACTTCCCCACCAGCAGGAAGATACTTACCAATACCCTATCCTCTTTCTGTTTCTTTCTGTTGTGGTTCAATGTTTTCATAAAATCACTTTGTTTAAATTAAAATGAAATTTATGATTCTCATTTTTGGGAAATCTTTGAGAGAATTTAAATCGGGAATCACAGGTAATTATTCGAAGGGCACTATTCATCTACAATACTCAAGGTTAGGATCAATTTGCAAATACAAGATTAAGATCTAAATCATAAAAAAGTATCAGTCAACAATCTAATCACTGTAATCCCCAGAAATAGGGAGGCTGCCACAGCTGGATATAATAATTTATAATTGATTATGGTTAAATGCCTCTTACTATCGTTTTGACCCATTTTTACAGACTCTTCATTGACATTTGGATCTTGCTGTGTGCTGTAACTCCCCATTGTTACTATGTTGAGGAGTGATTAAAAAAATTTTTTTTTGGGGTGGGGCATCATTGCCTCTGGTGGTTGTGGGCGCTACTCAGTGCTGCTCCTGAGAGCTGCCACTGGATTTGAAGCTCCAAGTCTGCGGACCGCAGTCCCGCACTCAACCGCTTACGCCACCGGGGCTCAGCCTGAGGAGTGATTTTTTTAAAAGAAGGTTTACTCACTCACATCCCTAATTAATTAAAAGATTGAAGAGTGGCTCCATTTAGTAAATTAAGGGACTTAGGTGAGGGATTGCGGACCACTGGCTTGGCGATTCAAATCCAGCAGTAGCTCTCTAGGAGCAAGGCTGGGTCTCCCATTCCCATCAAAAGGCAGTGATGCTCCCTCCCCCCCCCCAAAAAAAAAGAGAAACATCTTAAAAATTTCCTCCCCAATTTTTCTGGGTATATACATAAATGTAATGACTTCATGTCCGAAAAATCAGTTACAAAGTTGGGCCTCTGTATATACATTATGAACAATCAGTTTAACCTGACATCTGGTGGATTTGGATATGTTCCTTTCTGGCAGGATCAAAGTCTTCTGTAGTGAAAATAGTCCTTTTCATCTCCCACAGAAGCAATAAACTTCTGAATAGATACTTTACCTAAATTTGGTAGTTATGATAGAAAAAAGTGTAATGGACAGCAAAAATAGGCATTCAGAGTAATAGAACTTTTGGGCGATACGAAAACCAATACATATACACAATATTTTATGCGAGATAATGTTTGGGGCGTAAATAATTTTTATTAACAAAAGCCCCAACACACTGCCATCGACTCCATTCTCATAGCTGCCCTACAAGACAGACTAGAATTGTTCCTTTGGGTTTCTGAGACTGTCATTTTTTTGTGGAAACACAGTCTTGTTTTTCTCACCTGGAGCAGCTGGTGCATTTGAACAGGTGACCCTGCCGTTTGCAGTGTAATTTGAAGCTTCACTCATGGTACCATTAGAGACCCAGAAATAATTCTTATTAGGAGTTGGGAATTTGCTTTTATTCCCACAGATGTATCAGAGAATGCCCCCCTGCAGTGCCCTAATAAATAGTGGACGTTGTTAGTAGCTGATGAAGCTCATGGAAACCACATGTATGCAGCAGAACTTTCCCATAGCACATTCAAAGCCGGACTTCATTGCCAGCACTGGCTTCCAAGATGCCCCATGGGTGGGTTTAAACTGCCAACCTTTTGGTACGTAGTCCAGTGCTTAATTAGGGACTCTATTAAACCGACGGGTGGGACTGAATCACTGAATGAGCCCCAGAGTTTTGAACGCGCCCGCCACTCTGTGAGAGGAAGATGCGTCGGTCTACGCCTGTGAAGATTTGCAAGCTCTGAAACATGAGTGGCTATGAACTCAAGGCAGTGAATTTAATTAACTTGCCCCCCCCCCCCAAATCCCTAAGAAGGCACCTTTTCCCTGTGTGTGTGATTCTGCCCTCTAGAGGGTACTTGAATGATGGAGAAAATTGGGGTGTGGCTGGGGTGAGGGGGGGCATGAAGGGGTTCTGAAGTAGATAACTATACTTTATACTGGATTATGTTCTCTAGGATAAAAATTATTAATTACTGTGTGTGTATTTTTTTTTTATTCTAAAAAGGAGGCAATAGACCAAGTAAGTTTGGGAAGCTGTGACTTAGTGCATAAAATTGTTCCTATAATTCTTAATGGCTTAAGTACTTCCTGTTCCAAAATCTAGTAGTCAGGATAAGTTCTGTCAAAAATACTTTCATTCTGATCTGGGATACTCAAAGCCTCTCTCTTTTTACTCCTTCCCTTTTCTGCAAACCCATTTATCTTTATTGTCTCCATTAAAATTTCATAGGCATCAGCTTGGTTCACGTTTAACATTCCCAGTGCTAATGCAGCAGCCTTCTGAAATAAGTTCGGCAATTTGAGATTCTTCTCCTTGAATATATCTGAAGCATGCTTCCAATATACCACATGTATTTTCAGCAAAGTGGCTCTAAATAGGAAATTTTTACAATTTAATTTTTCTTTGTGTGTGAAGACCTTTTCTTCCTACCATAGTAATGACATACAATGCTTGCCCTTTTGCTACGGACTTATTTCACTCAGCATATGGCCCCCAGGTTCCTCCATGTTACGGGGTGTTTTGCAGACTCACCATTATTCTTTATCATTGTGTAGCTTTCCATCGTGTGTGTACCGGTTTGTTATCCATTGTTCCAGTATCTTTTTGCTACTGTGAAGAGTGCTATGGTGAACAATGGCTTGCATCCATCTGGGTCACAGCTCTTATTTCTCTAAGAGATAGACTAAGTAGTAGGATTTCTGTCTCATATAATCTTTCTATTTCTAACGTAAGGAAGCACCATGACGTTTTTCATTTGGTTGTACATTTTTCAGTCCTATTAGCAGTGTGTGAGAGTTCTGCTCTCTCCATATCCTTGCCAGCTTTTATTGGTTTACTTTTTTTAACTTTCAACAGTGTGCTGGTAATCCTATTCTTTTGAAATGTATCTCTCTAATGGCTAGTGAGAGCAAGCATTTATTCATGGTTGTTCATCTCTTGAAGATCTTCTTTAATGAAATAGCTGTTCATATCTCTTCCCATTTCTAAATTGGATTGCCTTTTTGTGGGTGATGTATTGATATTTTCTATAAATGATAGAGATTGAAGTTATGACATTGACAAAGATATTTTATCCGTCTGGGAGTTCTCTTTTTACTCTTGGGGAAAATAAATGTCTAATTTTTAGGAGGTACAATTAATCTAGTTTGTCTTCTGCTTGTGAGCATTTGTGTTGATATTTAATAGAAGATTTGTAGCACAAATATTTAATAAGCAATTTATCCCATAAGTTATGGGATAGAGTGTCATTGAAATGTTAAATAAGGTTGTAATGAAAGGTCTCATAGGAAAGGTGAAAGTTAGGTAAAGGGGTGAAAGAGGGAATTATGGCCTATAAATATCTAGGAAGAGGAATTGTCATTGGTCCAAATGTTTAAAATATCCAGGAGTATCCAGGGTAAGAGAGTGAAGAAGGAAAGGACACATCCAAGTAACCTGTAGCAGCCATTATAAGGGTTTGGCTTTTACTCTGAGAGTGAATCACTGGAGGGTTTGGGGAGGAAGTTTGACGTGACTTGGGACTTAAAAGGATATTATCGTAGCTTTGACTGTGATATTTGAGCAGGATGTTTAATGACTTACACTCTTAAAACACGTTAAAATTCCCATTTTTTTTTAATCACAGTACTCACTGTCATCAAGTCACTGCTGACTCACCAGTGACATCACCGAGGAGATCTTTGTAATGGTCATTGTAGACAGGTCAGACAGGAGTGGAGATTGGTTTGGGGCTGTGGCCGAGGACCTCGAAACACTGATGGTATGGAGACTCCACCTCCCTGTGCTGCTTTATCAGCCTTTGATTTCGCGTTCACAATTCAGCCCGGAAGATAGAGCCCTTGCCAGGAAATGTCAAGCAGATGCAGCCAAGTGTTTGGCTCTCTCTTGGAAAAAGCTCCCCCCCC